>QMIH01000991.1:101454-125454 GCA_003987875.1 Clarias batrachus
CAATAAAGAAAACTCTTTGAATGAGAAGGGGCATCCAAACTTTTGGTTTGTACTGTACCTTTATGATTTTTAAATATATCCCAGAGGAAGCTGGGGTCAAAGTACAGGGTCAGCCAGGATACAGCCCCCTGGAGCAGAAGGGCCTTGCTCAAGTTCTCAACAATTGCAACGTGGCACTGCTGGGGCATGAACCCCTGACCTTCCGATCAGTAACCCACAGCCTTAACCGTTTGAGCTACAGCTCCTGTACCTGTTTATTCTGCTACCGTAAGAGCAGTGTACTGAGAGACAACTGCCATAAAAAGAATAATAACGGTTGCATGTGCTCCGCAGGAAAACACAGATTTACTTTGCCCAGAAGGAAGTGGCAAGAATCCGTGCAGCAACACAGCATTCGTTCGTAAAATGACTGGTTCGTAAAAAAAAAAAAAAAAAAAGCTTATACAGACGTCCTGCTGATGTGTTTATGGAGGAGGCTTCGGACATCAAAATTAACATTTGGATTTTCTGGCAACAGTCTGGGGATGATCACCTTTCTTGGTCCAGAATGACAATTCACCTTGTGCATGAATAGTGCTCCATGAAGGCAGGGTTGAATGAGTTTGCCGTAAAAGACCTCAAGTAGCTGGGACCACCATTCAACACCTTTTGGGATGAACCTGAACATGGATTGTGGTTGTTATAGCTGCAACAGGATTCCATCTCCATACTAACATCCATAGTTAGTTTGGGACGTCCAACAAGAGTGGAACCTCAGATTAGAATCTTAGAGTCCATGTGACTCAAGTATGTTTAATGGCAAGGGTCCGGGTTCGATTCCCGTCTCTGTGTGCATGCTCCCCCTGTGCTTGGTGGGTTTCCTCCGGGTTCTCCGGTTCCCCCCGATAGACCAAAGACATGGATATTATGCATGCATATTCCCAATTCTCATGCCCTCATGCCACAAGTCTCCTGGGACCACGGGCCTGGAGCACAGGATAAGTGGTATAGACAATGAGTGAGTGAGTTAAAGTTGACTTAAGTTTTTTTTTTTGGCAATGGTGAATGGTTGTGCACATTTACACCGTCCTCAATTCAGTAATGACAAAATTAACAAACATAACTTTTTACTAGTTAATTTCTCACCTGATGCCTTGATGCACCTAAGGAACGTTTCCATGTGCTGGTCGCATTTGATTTCGTCGGCGTAGAAATACGTGCGTGCGCTCGTTACGCCGTCCCTGCGGTCCCCGAACTTCCGATGGGCTGTGAACTTCTTCTCCCTGTGATCCACCCCTGAAATCCCAAAATATTTAAATCACACCTCATGTAAACAACTCATTCTGAACAACACAAACCAAATCCTATACAGTATATATTATACACTACATATGACATATTAGGGATCAGCACTATTTTAAGCTCCCCCCACATACCCCAGTTTGACTTGCATGCTACCTAATCCAATATTTAGCTCTTCTACAGCTTGCATAGAAATGAAAATATCAGGGATTGCAGGTAATTTCCTGATCTGGGAGAAAAAAAAAAGAAAAAAAAAAAGGGCCAAGTCTTGTCTTTAATTCAAAAATTCAAGCATGAAACAGACAAGAAGCTCTGAATCACAATATGGTGTGTTTACTAGTTTTGAAAGAAAGCTGTTCTGCGTTGTGTACCTCGTCTCTCACTCGCTCTGATTCACTTTCCCGCCTCCGTACTTCTTATTACAAGTTGCATCAACACAGTGTGGATGAGCAGCTGTGAGTACAAAAATATCTTCTCTTGCAATATCGCTAAATCAATAACAGTGTATCGAGCATGTGCTTGTAAGTATGTGTGTGTGTGTGTTTGTGCGTGCTTGTGTTTGATGCACAACATTGTCATGACCGGCACGAAATATATAAACAGATGAAAAAAGTAAGGAACAAAAAAAAATAAAAATCAATGATTGAAGCGCGATATAAAAGGAACTCGACTATTTTTCTCTAACAGCATGCCCAGAAGCGTTTCATCCCTCTTCTATCAAAGCAATGAAGGACACGTCATAGTTTCCATCCAACTTTAGTATGCGAGTGAAAACTTTCTACCTTGATGGTGTCCAAGCGCTGGGATAGGTGCATTAGTGTAGCAGGAGATTATATAGAGAAAGAAAGTGAGTTTTTAAGTCTCATAACTGTGTGCAATCAAACGTCCCGCTTTGACTTGAATGCCCCTCCTAGATACTTAGCTAGTTAGCTTTTCTGTTACAAAGCGACTCTTATCATGAATGCACGTCTCTCTGTGAATGAGACTATATTACAGAAACGTTAACACGTGTATTCGAATGAATATCTCAGTACAAACCTATTCAATACGATGAGTGAAACTCTTCTGGAACGTTAATCCAATCAGATTTGAGATTTATGATGGAAAATATACACTATATTGCCAAAGATATAGTGCACATAGTGCACATGGGTCACCAACTTTCTGCAGAATCAATACTTATAGACCTCTTAACTTGATGGAAACCTCCAGATTAGCTTAAGAACAGTGCGTAAAGAGCTTCATGGAATGGGTTTCCATGGCCGGGCAGCATCCAAGCCTTACATCACCAAGTGCGATGCGAAGCATTGGATGCAGTGGTGTAAAGCACGATGCCACCGGACTCTAGAGCAGTGACGAATCACACATGCCTGTCTGTCGATGAGTGAGTCAGGGCGATTTGAGTCTCAATCTGATGAACGAGTCTATGTTTAACGGTCGCCAGGAGAACAGGACTTCATTGTATGTATATTGCCAAAGATATACTGCAAGAGTAAAGTTTGGTGAAGGCGGGATTATGATGTAGAGTACAGACCAAAAGTTTGGACACCCCTTCTCATTCAAAGAGTTTTCTTTATTGGGTTCTTTAGCCCAAACGCGTCTCTTCTGCTTGTTGACTGTCCTTAGCAGTGGTTTCCTAGCAGATATTCTAGCATGAAGGCCTGATTCACACAGTCTCCTCTTAACAGTTGTTCTAGAGATGTGTCTGCTGCTAGAACTCTGTGTGGCATTGACCTGCTCTCTGATCTGAGCTGCTGTTAACCGCCGATTTCTGAGGCTGGTGACTCGGATGAACTTATCCTCCGCAGCAGAGGTGACTCTTGGTCTTCCTTTCCTGGGGCGCATGTGAGCCAGTTTCTTTGTAGCGCTTGATGGTTTTTGTGACTGCACTTGGGGACAATTTCAAAGTTTTCCCAATTTTTCGGACCGACTGACCTTCACTTCTTAAAGTAATGATGGCCACTCGTTTTTCTTTACTTAGCTGCTTTTTTCTTGTCATAATACAAACTCTTTGAACGAGAAGGTGTGTCCAAACTTTTGGTCTGTACTGTAGGTGGTGTGGTTTTTCAGGAGTTGGGCTCATCCTCCTAATTCCAGTGAATGGAAGTCTTAATGTTTCAACATACCAAGACATTTTTTTTCCAACAATATTTTTTATTGATTTTGAACAGACATATCAAAGTAAACATGAAGTGTTTCAATGCACACTTTATAAACCTCTATATCTCCCACCACACCCGTCCCTGACTCCAACCAGCTTTACATGTTTAAGAAAGGCTAGGCACCAGGCATATTTAAAGAAGGAAAGGAAGGAAACAAAAACATGGAGCTGAATATCTGGGTTTTGTGGGCCAAAAAAGGAGAAGTAAAAAAAAAAAAAACAGACAAGGGGGAAGAAAAAAAAACAACCAATCAAATACAAAGTGGATTAAACTATAAATGTATGTGAAAAAAGTGAACTCGGGCCCCCACACGTGTCGAGAGTTCAAGTCTGAAGCATGGATTGAGTAGTGAAAGTAGGGTCAGGCAGGACAAAATATCAGGACAAAAGAGAACGCCTGGCCAGGAGTGTCACAAAAGACAATAAACGACATTTAGCTGAAGTTTGACGCTTATCTTCTTCTCCAGTGATGCCGAAAAGAGCAAACAGGTGGTCTGGTTCAAGATCGCATTTCAACATGTGCACTGTAAACCTGAATAAGTTGACAAAACTCAAAAAATTTGAGGTAATCAGTTACATAAATTTTTTTAAGCAATGATGTTTCCAATTTTAAGTAAACAGAATGATCAGTTTTTGAGTTTGTTGCACTCATTCATATGAGTACATAACTCATATTATAATTTTTTTTAGTTGTTGCAAATTAAATAAATTGTTGTTAGTCTTTCGTCTGCTCCGGGCAATGTTCTGATGACGTTCTGAACACAACCCTCCCATTATTATCTGCGCTTGGGACAGGAACTTCATCCAGTGGCTGGGAATCGAACCTGGTCCTTTCGCATGGCAGGTGAAACACCTCCCACTGAGCCACCAGCGCTCTGGTACTTTAGGGTGGCAAGATTTGTAAAGATTATGTGAAGACAGACCAATCCACCATCTTGATTAAAACAATTCAATGTTGGCAGTTTACATGTACATCGATGACGTCAGGCACAAAATCGCTAGACTGAAAGATTTTAAGTTGGTGGAACTTTAAGGAGACAGTTACTGTGGCTTAACATATCAAATTTGCTCAGCTAACTTGAAAGCTAACTTGAAGAGTGTCATTTCTACAAACTCATAAATACCAAAAAGTTCAGAATACTCATCAAGGTCTATTAATTTGAACTAACTGCAATTATTTAAATGAACAGTACTCAATATGTTTAATTACTTTGAGCGTTAGGGTTTACAGTGCACAATACGACTTTTGAAAGGTTTTGAAAGACATGCCTCCAGAATTTCTCAAATTTGAGGATGTCCAATGCATATGAATAAAAAGATCGACGTCTGGGTAAAAACGAGTTGGAGAAATGAGCCCTGTTTACAACCTTAAACTGTAATAAGTTTATCGCGGGCGCATAAGGAGGTTGCAGTTTTAATTTTTTTCCCAGAGCAGTTTTAATTTAACTTAAACAGGTATCAGCATGGACAAATTCATGCTCTTAACTTTGTGGGAACAGTTTGGGGGCGACCCCTTCCTGTTCCAACATGGTTCTCCAAATCAAGGTCCATAAAGACGTTGCTAAGCGAGTTTGGTTTAGAAGAACTTCATTGGCCTGACCTCAACCTGATAGAACACCTATGGGATGTCTGACCTCACAAATGTGCTTCTGGAAGAACGGTCAAAAATTCCCATAAACACACTCCTAAACCTTGTGGAACGCCTTCACAGAAGAGTTGAAGCTATTTCGGCTGCAAAGGGGACGGGGCCAACATCATATGGTTTAAGAACTGGACGTCACTCAAGTTCATATGCATGTGAATGTAGGCGAGGAAAGACTTTTTGCGATGTACGTATTGTCCTGTGCACTGAAATGCCACACCTGTGTACGTACCTTACACCTGAATATATATATTCCTATAATAGTCGGAACAAAGCCGCTACCAGACAGCTCAAAATCTTTCAACAATTAAAAGCAATATTTAAAAAAATAATTAAAAAAATTCTGTGGATGGAGTGAAGAGTTTGATCCAGTTATTCATTCTAACCCATGACAGCGTGATCTAGGCACTGAATGAAATACTCAGAGACTGATGGAGGGCTCTTCTGAATATCGTGCCCGTGTGTGATATCATCGGTGTTCACGTGGTGCTGTAAGAAAACTCAACACTCGCTGGATAAACTCGCATTGCAATATCTCTGATTTCACATGTTGTAAAGTGTCTGGCGCTCGCTCGCTAACGTGATTCGTTTTTCCACAAGCACTCTCCACTGCTCTCCATCTTCGTGGGGTTCGTTTACCCCTGCGTGGGCTTAGTTTCTTTTTTCTTTTCATAAAAAGCTACTGTAACGTTTTTCATATTATTAAAGCTTTGAGAAAGCTTTTGCACTGAGAAAATGGAAGGAATGAAGGAAGGAAGTAAATTATTTTTTACTTAATTTTATATTGTTAACGACAGTTTTTAGCCTTTTTTTTACAGCTTTTCTGGGACTTCTAAACCTTTTTAATATATTTTTTTTATGTTTCTGCTCTAAAAAAATGGATGGTTATAATTTGTAAAGTTTAATTTTACATCGGATTTACAGTACAGTAAATCCTGTACAGTAGAGCTTTTCTGAAACTAAACTTTTTTTAATTAAACATTTAAAAACTATATACATTTTAAACCTTCTGGAAGCTTTTTACTGTTAAATGGAAATAAAAAATTGCTGTAACCATATAAGCCAGAATGCCATCTGATGGTTAGCATTGTCGCCTTGCACCTCCAGGGTTCGGGTTCAATTCCCGTGGAAGGAAACTGGAGTACCCAGCAGAAACCCACCAAGCACGGGCAGAACATACACACAGAACCGAGGTAGGAATCGATCCCTTAACCCTGGAGGTGAGAGGCCAGAATGCGAACTACTAGGCTACCGTGCTGCCAACGTGTGCGTTTCATAATAGGGACTCAGTTTTTAATTAAAACTAAATACTGATGCATTCAAGTCTGTTGAAAAAAAAAAAAGGATTCCATCTTGTAAAATAAGGATCACGTACAAGAAAGGGTGCGTTTTTAACAGTCTTGCTGGCTGTTGAGAAAGTATATGTATGCAACTACTTTGTCCTCCAGACATCCTTCTACTCCAGAAAAGAAACAAAAGTCTACAATAGTACCACCTTGGGACCAGGGTGCTCCACTGCTTTTTTTTTTTTTTTCCGCCATCTGAGTGGTTTTATTTTTATTATCCTCCGGATTAACATTCACCACCGCTCTCTAAGGTCGGGTGTAACGCCACTAAGGATGTGGACCAGAGATGCAGTGCAGGATTTAGAATTTGGGGCAGCCTATTGAGTAAAACTAAACTGTAATCGCTTTTACTTTTGTTAGGTTGCGACCTACATACACTTTGTAGTTAGCTAGCATTATTTTTTTTTCCATTGCTACGTATTATTGCTCACTTACAGGGGTACAAAACAAGACAGCCACAAAAACGTTTGTGATGGGATCTACCCGGTATGATATCACAATACCTACTGTATGTGCTGCAATTTAACAGATACAATACAAACTGATTTCAAATACAAAAGTTTAACATTTAAATTAAAATTCAATTAAACATTTTCAATTAACAATTGAACAATTAACAATTAAAAACTATTTTCTCCTATTAATCTATTAAAACTCTCCTACCACATGGGATGAAAATGTGTGAATAGTTCAGAGTTGGAATAGAAAAGGGCGTTCTCTAAACTGTTGTCATAAAGTTGCATAAATGCGTCGCATTGTCCATGATGTCTTGGTATGCTGAAGCATTAAGATTGTCCTTCACTGGGGATAAGGGGCCTGATTGATTAAAACACCTGAATTCAATAATTAACGATTTTGGCCAAATACTTATTTCAATATAGTATATTATTATTATTATTATTATTATTATTATAGGTACAAACTAGAAAATACTATTAATACTATTAAATTACTAAAGGACTAGTAACTAGTACTAGTAGCTTAGCAGAATCAGGGGAAAATAAATATACTTTACATTTTTCCAAAACTATTTCTAATGATTGTTGTCTCGTTGCCTAAAAACAGTAAGTTTCTTAAAATAACGTCTCATAACCTTTATCATAGCTCCTACTATGCTAAGGGTTTAGCATGGCCTTGAAATGTTTTTATTATTATTATTTACAATTGTTCAAAATACAGGGTTATCTTCACTATATTATGTGGAGTGCTGCACAATTAATCGCATGAAAATCAAAAATCTAAATCGCGATATACATCCATGCAATTATTTAATCACAAAAATTTATTACAGATCATCAATAATTAAAGTTTTTTTTTATATATATAAAATTTTGAGGTGATAAACAAATATTGGCAAACATCCTCTTAATGAGATTGTTTGTCCAATTATTCGCTTTAAGCCTGGATAAATACGTTTGAACACAATATGGTACATTTGTTTATTAGTAGGTAAATAAACTCAATTTTTATCGTATGTTTGTGTCAAAATAATCGAGATGTGATTTTCTTTTTTCTTTTTTTTTGCATAAAATTGTGTAGACCTAATAATGACTGGCATATTGAGGAAAAACACTTATTTATAAAATAAATTTATAAAAAATAAATATAATATAATATAATTATAATAAAAATAAATAAATAATGAACAAATAATGAACAAAAAATAATAACAATTGAGTTTATTCTGGAAGGCCTGAGGTGAGCAAATACTCTAGTAAGCTTTTATCATCACCTTATCTAGGACACACAAAAAGACATACTCACCAGGGTTTTCTTTCTCTGACGCCGACACGCACGATCTGACAAAAGAAAGACAAAGAAAGAAAATCATTACCTTGGTCTTGCCCATTCTGAGAATATCACAAAGAAATTGACCAAAGAAATGATTATAATAGCCCAAAACTTCGGGGATAAAGCTCCTTTATGGGGAGTTTTTGTGTTAACAATGAACAACAATTAACTTTTGGACTGCGAGACGTTAATTGGTACTCTGTCAATCGGACACCTACCGCCCTAAACGCTCGGTGCAGCCATTTCAATTTCATTTCATTTCACAGAGCTAATGGGCTTCACGCCAAAAACGAATGCAGCGCACTTTCCCTGACACTCGACGCCAATATTCTGAAATGTTCCAAAAAGTTCAACGGAATTTATTATCGTCATTAAATCTAATGCTACCAGACGGCCTGCGCTCTACATTCTGCTGTGTGAAAGTCTAACGCAGATCAATAGTACAGGACCGATATTAAAAAATAATTCGAACGCCACGTTTTGGAGAAAATATTCCTACAAATAATAGAATACATCACTTCCCTGCCTCACGAAAACACCTCGCTTTCCCCTATGGGTAATTCGTTTTGAAGCACGGTTGTCATGGTAACCCGTTTCTCACCTGTTTGATCACGCTGGTTTTCTATTTCTTCCTGCCCGGCTCACATTCTCGTTCCATTTCAAAACCTGCACCTGGTATAAATCACTATTTCAAAGTTTCCTCCGTTCAAACCGCTTAAAAACTACAAAACCCAAACCCAAGTCCACGTCCGTCCTATGACCTCATTCCCTACCGACATGAGAGAACGACATAGTTGGTGGAAATACCTGATCAAGGCAGAACCAAGAGAAGCGCCGTCATTAACAAAGTGTTCGTCTGTACATTTAATGTTCTTGTAAATGCATTGATGTGGCAAGAAGCCTTAGTTTTTTTCTTCGCTTTTAAAGTTAATGAAACTAAAAGTGAAGTTCCTCATCATTAAACCTTTTAATGACTGTTACAAAGTTCTGACACTGGAGACTCCCTTCTTAAATCTTAATGAAACATTTCCTTTATTAAAGTTGTAAATCCTATATAGGCTGCCTATTTGATTGAGTTAGATTATTAAGAATTGCAATTTTTTAAATTAAATTTTATTTGATTTTGTCTGATTTGTCCCATCAGCTATATTTCTTTTAGTTTTACGATATTAAAAACTACTAAAAGTATCTAGTAAGTACTGAAATACTGACACTGGTGTTGTTGACTGTTTAAGTATCGTATCACGCGTTGTTGTTGGTCTTTCGATTGATCCCGTCAAAGGGTACAGTAGACCACCACACCATGGAATTGAACCCGGGCCTACATCATGGCAGACAAGAAACCTACCTCTGCACTCCAGTCCAGTAGGTGGCGGTACTGCAAGCAAAGCGGAACAATGGAAGCGGTTTGTGTTTTCTTCAGAGACTGTTTGTGTATTAATTAATAAATAATTAATTAATATAACTTGTTAATTTTTGAGAATTTAAAATTTGAATGTTTACTTATATATAGTTGAAAAAAGTATGAATCGATTCTGAACAATTAACTGAATCCACCAACCAGAGGTGGATAAAAGTAGACATTAGTTAGGGTAAATATTACTCATGTACAAGTAGAGGTCCTCCATATACTTGTGTACTGGAGTAAAAGTAGAGGAGTACTCAGCTTCAAGTATCAAAAGTACAGGGCTTGCATTAGCTCACAGTAGCCTTTTTCATAATAAAAGTCACTCACGTTCTGCTTAGTGTGTCAACAGTCTCCACTTAAAAAATCTGTTGCATTATTGGACACATCTTGAAGGAAAACCAAGTCACACATTATACAGTACATGATAGTTAGCAGGTGGCGAAATTCCCACTTCAAATACTACACACTAGTGAGGTTAGGTAATGCAACACCAAGCAGAAAAATAATTAAGTAAAAGTACAGATAATTGCTATAGCTCTGAGCTAACTGAAAGTAAAAAAATAATTCTCTACATAAACTGCAAAAACGTGTAATACTGTATGTACTTGATTACTGTAACAAAGTGTGAGATGGGTTAAATCACACAGCTCTACTCCTTAAAGAAAGTTTCACCGTGGTGACAATTATACAGGTTTTTAAAATGTATTTATTATTTACCTCAGAATATGTCTGCATCCTTTAAACAAGCACAATAACGATAATGTATAATCAGGGCTGATTACTGCCAGACCTGCTGGATCAAGAAATCATTTAAATAGAATCCGTCTGACAAGGTGAAGCTCGCTAAAAGATCCCAAAAAGCAGAACAATCTAAAGAAATTCAAGAACAGATGAGAAACAAAGTAATTGACATGTATCAGTCTGGAAAGCCATTTCTAAGGCTTTGGGACTCCAGTGAACCACGGTGAGAGCCGTTATCCACAAACGGAGAAAACTTGGCGGCTTCCTAGGAGTGGCCGGCCTACCAAAATTAGTCTGAGAGCACAACAACGTTTTATTCAGGAACTCATAAAAGAGCCCAGAACAACATCTAAATATCTGCACTCGACGCAGGACTCACATTCCAAAAAGTTTAACTTTTTGGAATGTGAGTCCTATGCCATCTGGGATAAAACTAACAAAGCATTTCTTATACAAAAAATCACTCACTCATCATCATCTATACCGCTTAATCCTGTATTCAGGGTCACAGTGGGACTGGAGTCTATCCCAGGAGACTTACAAGGCGGGGTACACTCTGGACAGGGTGCCAATCCGTCGCAGTGCACACAAACACTCATTCACACACTCATGTCTTTGGACTGTGGGAGGAAACCCACCAAGCACGGGGAGAACATGCAAACTCCAAGCACACAGAGACGGGAATCGGACCGGGACCCTGTAGGTGCAAGGCGACAGTGCTAACCACAACATTGTGCCATCTCAGTTAAGGTCAAGGTTCATGATTTAACAATAAGAAAGACTGAGGGCTAAAATGGCCTACATGGGAGAGTTCCAAGAGCACAAAGCCTCGTCTCACATTTGCCAAAAAACATCTTGGGCAAATATTCTGTGCACTGATGAGACAAAAGTTTAACTTTTTGGAATGTGAGTCCTATGCCATCTGGGATAAAACTAACAAAGCATTTCTTATACAAAAAAATAAAAAAGAATCATACACAACAGTGAAACATGGAGGTGGTAGTAGTGTGACGGTCTGGGGCTGGTTTGCACCTTCAGGACCTGAACGACTTGCCATAATTAATGGAACCATGAATTCTGCGCTCTCCTAAAGAAAATCTTAAAAGAGAATGCCCAGTCATCAGTTTGTGACCTCAAGCTCAAGCGCAGTTGGGTTGATCAGAAACGCACCAAGTCCACCTCTGAATGTCTCCAAAAATAAAATAAAATTAAGGTTTTGGAGTGGCCTAGTCAAAGTCTGGACTTGTATCCTATACCATGACCTTAAACAGCCTGTTCATGCTCGAAAATCCTCCAATGTGGCCTAATTGAAACAATTCTGCAAGAACGAGTGGGCCAAAATTCCTCCACAGCGATGTGAATGACTCATTGCTAGTTATCGCAAACGCTTGACTGCAGTTGTTGCCAGCAGGGGTGGCATTATTATCTAGACACATTTGTCTCACACATACACATTTCCATTAAAAAAAAAAAAATCTTGTTAAGCTGCTTTGAGACAATGAACATTGTTAAAAGTGCTATATAAATAAAAATTGAATTGAGTTGAATAACCGGTTATTTGGTTTATTTACTTTTTCACACTGGCCCAGGCGGGTTTGAACAGCTTTTTTTCTTTTAATAAATGAAATCATCATTTAAACAGTGCATTTTGTATTTACTCGGTTTGTCTTTGCATAATAATAAAATTAGTTTAATGATCTTAATCATTTAAGTGTAACAAAAGCAAAAAAATTAAACAACAGATTAAAGGCAATTACTTTTTCACTGCACTCTGTATATTTATATATAGAACTCATGTAAAGCAGGACGAGGCTTAATAACGGTGCAAGGCAGGGATGAAATTTCTGCCTCCTGTCAAGACGACTGGCACAAACGCCTGCATACTGGATGCCTACTCATCCTCTCATGCCACATCCTCCATCCTCTGGATATTGCACTCTTGGTAATGCTGAAAAGCTGAGCACTCACTTCCGTGTAACATCGTTACCCGGTCCGCCGAGGGTGGACTGTAATGCAATACTGATAGAGGCAGAGACTCTAAAACACACACGCATGATGAACATAAATTAGCTTTTATTAGCCAATGGCCAGCTTGGGTCTTCTGCGGTCGTAAAAAGCATTTCCAATAAACGCTCCATTTCGAGGGACGCCGAGACGGCACAGTGGTGGAAGAGCGCCTTCTACGGGTCTGTTCGGGGAAAAACGTCAACACCATGATTTCACACAGTAGATCAGCAGTTCCTGGAACACGCTTTCGTTCCCAGTTGCACTGGTTTACTAAGATCAGAAATGTAAGACATTTTATTTTACTTGCCACAAAAAAAGTGTTAATTAAGTTAGATACAGGAGTGGTAGGAAAATGTCTCTCTATATTCAAATAGAATTTTTGCATCTGCAAATTCTTCTTAAAGGCAACCGACAGTCTGTGTTCATGCCACTGACTTTTGCTCGCGAGTACCCGAGGTCACCTGACCTGGAATCAAACCATCAGGGACAGCAGTACTCCCAGAGCTTAATAATGTGTTCAGTGATGCTTTTAGTCTTATAACACCCAATCCTTTTCTTTTTTTTTTTCTTTTTGTTAGAAATTAAGGTAATAAAATTCTTTAGGATATTCCACACACGCGCAGAGCACAAATAAAACTAAATTATACGATCACACTCTTAAAATATCTCTAAAACATTATCACCAGTTTGACTTATGCATTTATTGAATAATTTATAACTTTATTATGAATCCAGATAACAATTGACCGTCCTTAATGCGTAGAAATTGAGTCTCATATGGTACTTTAACAATTTAACACAGATCTTTTGGCTACATATCACCGGTAAGAATTTAAAACTACTTTCACCCTTGTTGATTACGCTAACTTTCACGCGGACGGATATGTATCGCGTGGGGCAAAATGACAGGTTAAATAAACAAACAAATAATAATCTGCAGATAATAGATGGTGTTTGTGGAACTTGTACAAAAGCAATATCACACTCTCGCAGTCATGCTGTTGTGCTGAATATCATCATGGCTGAGCCCTCGTGCCAACGAGAAGGAGTGTGTTGTGCTAGGATATAATTTTCATTTATCAGTTAAGGTTATATTGCTTAATTATAGACCATATACACCCAATATTAGAGTATTTTATATTCAGCCGCAAATCGAGTGACCCTATAACCGAACCTATTTATTCCTGTTGTTTTATTTTGGTTGTCTTTTCAAGAAAAGAATTAAAGTTTTGGATGGAGCCGATTTGCCAAAGAGAAAATGAAATGGAAATTAAAGAAATGAAGATCCTTTGCACCGCAATGTTACAAATCATACAATATAATACAGTTATTATAAACTTATATTTTTTAAACTTCCTGGCTGCATTTAGACTTCTGCAGACTAAAAGTCTGGGAGAAAAAAGAAAAACAGAAAATTCTTCTAAATGAAACCAGATACTGCCTCGTGCAGAGGCTCCCTCGAGCATAACATGTGACAGAATTTCTGAGGAAAGACTGTAGAGTGTGTGAGTGTAAAGAGAGCAACTGGTTGCAGCCAATCGTGCACACTGGGCCTTGACTAGCCTGACCAATCAGGCATCAGTTCTTCATTTATTCCTCCAGCACTCCAGCTGCGAGTCCTCATCTCTGAGCCTGACTGTTTTTGTTCTGAGGATACTGTTACAGCTTGTCCAACCACCTCAGATCCGCTGAAACACACCCCGAGCACCAACTCGTCCCCGTCTGCAGATTATCCGTCTGCACTTCCAGCCATATTGGAGTGTAATGCTGTTTGGGTGCACTCAAAAACTTTGAGGAAACGTCATAATGGCGATGTATAATTGCTTTCTGCTGTCTGCTTCCTCAAGCGCTTCTGTCTCCCCCCAGCCCCCAACCCCAAATCCCCACCCCTCACATACGCTGGGAATTACCATACAGTGAAGTGTTAGACCACGTGGAGGAGCCATGTGATTTTTCGAGGCAGCGTTTAACACTCTAACAAACTGCAACCGGATTCTCAGGCGCAATTTTCACATCCTGGTTTCAGTGCTTCTGTGTGAGCGCCAGTGTAGTAGTATGGACACCCGTGGGACGATGGTGAATTATACAGCATTGTACGATGCTGTGCAGACATCTCGAGCCACAACTCATTTTGCTTCCAAAGTGCCAGACTTTCTAGTATTTTTTAACGCAGTCCTGAGGAACAGTTCTCCAGGCTTCTCTTTTTTTTGACACCTTTTTGTCTCTCATTTTCAGTCCTGTCCTTATACCTGAGAAGAAGTTTCAGAGAAATGTTTTTTATTTTTTATTATTGTTTACGCCACACAGTGACTATGAATCATCTGAGTATTAAAAAGCATCTAAATTAAGGCTGTATGGAACCAGTGAGGAACATGTGCAGATGATGACAGATGATCAGGCCGGCGATAAGTACACTGGTGATGCTGGTTGGAACGGATGAGAGGGGAAATGAGCTTGCTGATGAGGTTGTTTACTAAATATGAAGAAATGAGGGAGTTTCAAGGATCACCTTTTGTGACGGTGCTGCAAATTGGTGCGTCTCGAACCTGAACTGTTTATAAACTGTTTGTGTGCTGCTGCCTGCAACAGGAACTAAACTCGATTTCTCTCAATCAAATATCTAAGAAGTTGTGAGGGACATGATGGACATGTGACTGAGTACTTCTATACTATATTTAAGTATAGAGTGTACAGAAGAAGTGTTATAGCATAATGGTATTTCAAGGAAATAAAATCGCTGTGCGATTTAGTAAAAGAACTGATTCGATGCACTGAATTGTTGAGTCAATTCTTGATTCAGAATTGTAACGATTTAAACGTTTTATGTTATGTTACAAATGTTCAAAATTAAACAGCCAAAAATGTATGTATTCCTTAAACATGGCATACAAGCTTTTATAGAAAACAGAACCACCTTCCAAAAGTACTCGTGTTTTGAAAGAGTATCGTGTATTCTTCTTTTGAAATACACAACCAGTCAAACGATGCAACACTGCCACTTACTGGACTGGAGTATTCAGCAAAAAAATTGCCAGGGGGGTAAACAAGATTGGTTTGTACGAGACGTCACCTTCCAAGAACCAACATCAGAAGTTACACAGCATTTCAATGCTAGTTAAATAAATAGATCACCTTTAGTGTTATCAGAGTGAATTGAATAGAAAATCTCAATGCCTGGAAATTGAATCAAATCGACAGTCTACCTACGATTCACATCTGTAAAGCAATTTATACAAATGAGATTGTGGAGGACACAAACCAGACACCAACCTATATACATTAATAGAATCCTGTTGGAACAGGTGTCCAGTTCTAATGTTTAAACATGACCAAAGACCTTGGATTCTGCTGCTGCTACTGCTTGAGGAAGCTGAAAACAGCAGGAATGCAATCAGCCATCTTTCCTATATGGTACCAGCTTCTACAGGACTTTCATTAACTCTGTCCTGACCCACAGCATTACAGGCGGGTATGGTAACTAAACTGTGTCGGATAAGAGAGAAAACAAACGAACACTCGGGAGTGTGGTGAAGAACGCCCGCGGAGTCACAGGAACCGGCCTGCCTAAAATTAATATCATCTACACGAAACGTTGTACCGCGAAAGGCCCCGGAGCTTCCGAGCAGACTCCGCTCATCCGTCACACAAACCGTTCACCTTGCTCCCTTCAGGGGAAAAATTGCCCGGCATTCGTGCCAAATCCTAAAGACTCATGAATAGCTTCTACCTACAAGCTATGAGACTGCTAAACAGGTTCTCTTCATCTCCACCTCCGCACGTCACATCAGGACGAGTCTCTCAGCACCACAAACACCGTCTGTTTGCATATTGTACTTAATGCCTGTCTGCTGCATAATTTTCTGCACGGTTGAGTGTTATGTGTAGCACCTGGATGCAGTGAAAACTTATACATCTATTTTGTTCGGTCCTCAACCTTGTGCTGAATTAGAATAGCGATAAACCTGCTCTGCCTTAAACTAACACCAAGAGCTGCCTTTTTATTTCTTGGTTCGTTATTTAATACAAAGATCACAATATTGATAAGTGACATCATCATCAAATGCTGCCTGGCCGATAAAAGTCACATTGTTGTCCTGCAGCAGGGTTAAGAACTTGGAAGGATGGTGCTGAACCTTCTGGAAGAAATCGGTGATCATTTATGCGGTAATAAAATGAACAGCAGGAAATGAACCATAGGACACCCTCGAGTGTCACACATGTTGCTTCTCTACACTTTTTGAGAGTATTGCTAAAAGAAACACTAGTTTCAGTTACAGCAACAAGTAATATGACACTTGTCTGTGTGTGTAACACTTCGCCTTGTCCAACCATGTAATAACTTGTTAGCGGTGTGAAGGTCGAGTCGTAGCGTGTGTGTATTTTCCGAAGTGTTCTGACAAATCACATGTAGCAGAAAAGCATGTGTGTGTGTTCAGCCCAAATCCGCCGTGTCCTGCTGTGCTTGTCTCTGTTTGTTTGCACATACTGTAGGCGTGTAAGCAGATTACGATTTAAGTAGATTACGTTGTTATTTTAAACGAGTCTAGTGAAATTGATTGATTTAAATCCAACCCTTTGAACTTTGTTTAAAAAGTATAATCTACTACAATGGCATGATTGTGAAAGCTGGAGCTGCACCACAATGACGCCAATTTGCTGTTTGTTTCTTTTACGTGTCACTGTGTTCTACTTGTTAGTTTAAAGTAAAAAAAAAAAAAAAAGGCTAGGTTTAATTTTTCTGTACTTTTCTTGGCCAACATCCAGCAACCGATCAGGTACTTGTTGCTAAGCAGACTCTTGAAAAACTCTTTATATAATTGATGCAAATGGGTTTGTTTTGAGAAATTTTCAAGATGTGGTTCTGTTGTCCCATGACTGCAGTGCGTTCTGAAACACTCTGGATCCAGAGCGGACTTAAAAGCGTGAATGCTGAAACTGAGCATGTCGAGATTCAGACCTCAGTTCTTGTTCTTGAGTGAGACGGAGCAGAGCGAGGATTAGTGATCGTCCATAACCACGATCCATCATGCTTATTAAATACAGAAATATGACACTACTCACTCACCGTCTATACCGCTTTATCCTGTATACAGGATCACTAGGGGCCTGGAGCCCATCCCAGGAGACTTGGGGCACAAGGTGGGTTTTGGTAGGGCATACACACACACGTGCAATTTGGTAACGCAAATCAGTCAAATCTGCATGTCTTTGGACAGTAGGAGGAAACTGGAGTACCCAGAGGAAACCTCCCAAGATGGGAATCGAACCCAGACCCTCCAGGTGCAAGGTGACAGTGCTAACCACTAAACCACGGTTTCGCTCTGGTAGGAGTGTTCAATTTATAAAATGCTAATTTCAATAACAACTGCAGATTCAAACAAATATAAATTAAAAAAAAGAAAAGAAACAAATTTTCTGTTGCAGACTGTTTTTTTTATGTTTATTAAATAAAAAAATAATAATTATATGAAAAAAGTTTAATTATATATAAATATAAAAATCCACAATTTAAACACAAGTTTAAATTCATCACATTTTCAAAGTTAATGAATAAGAACGTTAAATAATCATGACAATTATTTTTGCCCCAATCGAGCATCCTTACTTAACACCATCATGCAGCTTTATTTCACAGAAAGCTTTTTTTTTTCTTTTTCTTTTTTTTTTTGAAAACTGAAGCAGAAACCATTAATCTAAAAAAATTTATATTTTTTTTAGTTTTACAGTTTTTTCTTCTTCTATATTATTCAGCTGTTCCCTTTCAGGGGTCACCACAGCAGATCATCTGCCTCCATCTAACCCTGTACTCTGCATCCTCTTCTCTCACACCAACGAACTTCATGTCCTCTCTCACTACATCCAATTAGTTTTACAGTCTCGTTATGTTTATTTTATTTTTCGATCCAGGTTTGTTTTTCCAAAGGCAATGAATAATCATGATAAATAAGTAAAATATGCAGCATCATACATCTTTATTTCACAAAAAGCTTTTTCCTTCTTCTTTTTGTTGGAGAACATTTGCAAATTTGCACTCACCCTTGACACTTTTATTTAATTTCATTCTGCACATTTATGGTCATCACATCTCATATTCATGCATATTTTTTTTTACACTTCCTGGCATTTCTATTTAAATTCTATATAAATTCCCACACCAGCTTTCATATTTTCCATATTTGTACAGCCATATTGTCTATATTTTGTAAAGCTAAGGTTATATATATATATATATATTCATTTTTTTAAATAATAAAAAATATATATTTTGTTCTTTTTTTTCTACAGCCAAGTTTTTCTATATTTTATTCTTATTCTATTCCATAATTTATTTCTTATTGATAATATTGACTGTAAGGTATGATATTGATTATAAGCATTTCACTGCACATCATACTGTGTATGACCGTGTACGGTGACAAATAAAATTTTAATTTGAACTGTATAGGAAACAGGTTCATCTGAAGAAAGGATTTTTTACAATACACACGATCATACAGTAAACAACACATAAACCGAGCTGTTATTGTGATGGATAAGCACTTATTCAGCTTATCCTTCAAACCAAAGCTGCTCAAATCAATCAGCCAGTGACCGGAATCGGACGTTTTTAAGCTTGATTGGACACAACCATTTGCACACGAGCTCTCAAGTGGAAGAACAGAAAGACGTTCAGCCATAACCCAGAGACTGAGAGATCCAGATTGACCATGCTCGGTGACATGACTTCAAATCAATATCACTAATAATTGGAAAGTTTTACTTCGATTATGATTAAGGGATGATTATGTTGTTTTTGTTTGTTTATTTGTTTTTTGTTTTTGCTCTCATAGTTGATTGACATGGTTTGTAATGTAAATATGCTCAACTATCAAAGCTGGGATATTTTCTCTACCGAAAGAGCTCTCTGTGCGGCTCTCAAGTCAAAACTGTCATAGGGTGGATTGTACATTTGTGTAGGATGTATGTTTTTAAAGAGGCACTACATGAACACACACACAGTGGGGAAAGAACTAAATAAAAAGTATTAAAGTATAAAAAGATTAACAAAAAAGTGACCTGGCCCTGATTGTGTCGATTGTAGTTCTGAATAACGGTTTCGATACATATTTTTGATTAATTTCCCAGGCCGAGCTACTGTACAGCCATGTGTAGCTGGGAGTGTTGGGAGTCTAGGGAGCACATTGGTCGTGCTTTGAGGGGGAGGAACGTCATACTCACACTCACATCAATCATGGTGACACGAGGGTCTGTGAATACACACACAGATAATGCCGACTAACGGTGCATGAGAAGCCGTTTGAAAAAGCATTGTCAGATGGTGTCACTTGTCTACAAGAAGCATGTGATAGACTTTGCACTCACTGCTTTCAGTTGCAGTTTTTACTTGTACCAACAACAAAAAAAAAAGAAGTGAAACCAGAATGCTGGTTTTCAGCTGCATTTTGTTTGTACCCCCCCCCCCCCTAAAAAAAAAAAAAAAAAACTCTGTCCCAGTACCACTTTTTACAATTTTTTAATTGAGTAGTGTTAAAGAAAAACTTTTTTTAATAATACAAATAATAATGACATACTATAAATACAATAGAATGTGCCCTCTTCTGGTTTTTGCATTAAAACAAAAAGGAGCGAGTGGGACAAAGTCATTCTCCAGCATGTGCAGTAAAACCTACCAGCTGTTTTACTTACAGTACTGTTCAAATGTCTTCAGAACATACGAAAACATTTTCTATGAATGTCACTAAAGAGTAATACAACAAACACATTCACTATTTGGCGTGAAAACTCCAGAACTTTGTTAAATAATTAATAATGTTACTGGAGTATAATGTTAGATCCAGATGTGATCCAGATGTGGGCAGGTGGTAGGTTTTATTGAGAGAACATGCGTTCGTCTGGTAACTTTGTCACACTTGCTCCTTTTTCTATATTCATACACAACCCATGAACCTGCATCAATTACAATTATTAATTATGAGCCAACATTATTTATTTTTAGTTTTTTGTATTTATTTAATAGGAAGCACAGTGACTTAGTGGTTAGCATTGTCGCCTTGCACCTTCAGGGTCCGGGTGCGATTCCTAGACAGGTTCGATTCCTGGCGTTTGTGTGCAATGTTGAGTTTTTTTTTTTTTTGCATGTTCTTCCTGTGTTTGGTGAGTTTCCTCCAGGTACTTTGAATTCCTTACAATCCAAAGACATGGAGATTAGGCGGATTGGCGTTCACAAATATTTCATAGTGAGTGTGTACGTGTGTGTGCCCTGCAATGGATTAGCACCCCATCCAGAGTGTACCCCACCTCATGCCCTAATTTCTGGGATAGGCTCCAGGCCCCCTGCACGACACTGTACACAGGATTAAGCAGCATAATAGTGTATTTTTATATTTATTTATTTATTTATTTATTATTTTTAAGTTATGTTTGGAAATGGTGACTAGGTTGTACACGGTATTATTACTGTGAATACTGGAAACCCATCCAACCCAGCGCCACCACTGCAAGTTTAAGGACGAGTTTTAGATCAAACAACCTTAAACATATTTGCTTGTTTAAATCTATAACACATCCCTGAATGAGCAGAACACCATTAATCACTCATCACAATTAGCAGCCTTTCTTGTTTCAAACAAACATAGACGCACCCATGTTCTTCTCCCCGCTTTTTATCTCACATGCACAGAAGTCAAATGTGACGTCATCACAAGCGCCCGCTGAGGTACAACAAACACAACTTGATGTGATAAGGGAGTTTAGAAAATCAATTGTAACCTTGTGCAAACTACGATTCTGAATACTGAAAACCTTCCCCGTGTAAAGATTGACGTGACTAAAAGAAATAAACACTCACTCCATTTCCTTGGTCTCAGCCTCTTCCTTCGTGAGGTCCTCCTCCACGCTGTAGTCCAGAACGGCTCCGACTCCGAAGGACCTGTTTTTCCTAATCAGGGGTTTGATGGTCTGATGATTCTCTCCGGCCACAAACTGTCCGTAGAATGTCATTTTCATCAGCTTCTCGAACGCCGCCTGACCCAGAAGCTTCTTACTCAGGTCCATTATCTGTGGACGGCGGAGTCATGGGACGTTTAGGAATGGTACTTGCTTAGATATGGCCCTGTACATTAAAATTCATAATAAAAAAACAATGCTGAGGGTTTTACTGCAGAATTGGTCTTAAATATTTTACAACGCTTTAAAATTTTATATTCAGACATTCAAAATTCCCACCCAATTATTACTCACACATATTGCCATGGAATCATACAAAGCTTATTTTAATTATTCTTTTGCAGCATGGGGGCAAAACGGTAAGTTTATTTACAACAGTACAATATATGTAATATTTCAGAATAAAAAAATTAATGGAATAAACATGACTACGTTGTTTTGGTCTGTATGAACGTCAGATGCTGATGTAACACCCGTGTCCAAATTTTTGTTGATATAAGGTTGTGTCATGATAGTGGCACGTCATGACAACAGAAACAAAAGGTCACTCTCTTTTTTCTTCTTTTTTTTTTCAGTTACCCTCATTGATCAAGCAATGACAAATCATGACCTTCACATGACTTAGAAAAACGAGAAACAAACTCAGGTGATACCTCTGGTAAGCAAAACTTAAAAAAAAAAAAAAACAGATACAAAAGTAGCGTTTTGTTAGTCGCAGATGGACTTTAAATAAAATATTAAATAATAATAATAATATTTTAATGAGACTGAAATTGTCTTAAATAACAGGATTAAAAAGTGAAGAAAAGGAACTTTTCTACAGTAACATAGTAACTTCTACAAATAGCAACTAGCTACATTTCTAGCACGTACGGTGTGACTTACGCGCAATGAGGGAATGTAAATTAATGAGAGGAAATTAAGAATCAAAAACACAAAAAAAGGAAAATTTCAGGTAAATTCTTTTTAAAAAATGATTTTTTTTTTATGAAGCCATTTTTTTTTACTTCAGTAGCTTCATAATCCTTAAGATACATCTGAACATAGCAGGCATTTCTTTTGTCCAGTGTTTTTCTTTTATATAAACAGATGTGTGTGTGTGTGTGCGTGTGTGTGTGTGTGTGTGTGTGCGTGCGTGTGTGCGTGTGTGTGTGTGTGTGTGTGTGTGTGTGTGTGTGTAAAAAGTTTAATGACTTTGTTGCGTGATTTTCTCTGACTGTTCTTGGCTCCTTCTGTCCCTATCCATGTGAGGTTCCCGTGTCCTCCCTACATACCAGTCAGCTTTGTGCTGTAATTCTACACACTGATCTCATATGACCGTTCCATTCCTGCATGACCATGAAGAACAATCTGGGACACAGAAGGAGACTCTATGTCTATGAATGGAAAAGGAATTGATTAGCATGTCCAGAAGGTTAGCAAGAGGAATGTAGCAGTCGTTCCCTAACATTAACTTTATTGCTGCTGTGTTGATAAACATGTTTTTGTGCACGTGGTGATTAGCTCAGATCATATCAACATGCTGATAAAATGTTACCTATTGTTACTACTGATATTACTTTGTTAAAATTCTAAATAAGATATATATTGTTTTTTAAGGCTATAAATCCAGAAAGGTTACTTGAACACAATATACAGTATATATTCTTTTAATCACGTATTTGTTTATGCACTTTTCATTTGGATTTCATATTATGTAAAGTGGTTTATTTAAGTGCACTATTTTAAAAAAATTATGTAAATAAAACATATGTCAAAAATTAAATGTATAAAAAAATGTGTAATCTTTTTTTAGGATTTTTGTATTATAGATTTTATATAAAAATATTTAAATAATAAAATTTGTATTTTACTATTTTAAGCATATTTTTGCATTAAAAATATTATCAGATTATTGTGTAGTATTTTATAGTAATATTATAGTATAATCTAGTAATATTATATTTTACACTTACTCATTGTCTGTACCACTGTATCCAGGGGGGCCTGGAGCCTATCCCAGGAGACTTGCCTAGTCTTAGCCTAATCTGCATGTCTTTGAACTGTGGGAGAAAACCGGAGTAGATGGAGGAAACCCACCAAGCACGGGGAGAACATGCAAACTTGGACCCGAGATGGGAATCAAATCCGGAGGTGCGAGGTGACAGTGCTAACAAGCAAGCAACTGTGCCACCATAAACTTACACATTTACAGCATCTGGCAGATGCCCTTAACCAGATAGCCTTACATTTTTATCTCATTATACATCTGAGCAATTGAGGCCTTTCTTAAGGGCACCATGGTGATGGTGGGGTTTGTACTTTTTTGTAGCATTTTTTTTACATATTTGTTTATATATACAGTATATACTTCATTTGAATTACATATTGCATAAAGTGGTTTATTTAGTCTTTAAGTCTTTGTTTAAATATATATATATATTGTATTTTAAATATTATCAGAAAATATTATATAACTTATTTAATTGGCAAAATATGACAGACATTTCATTTATGTTGGATATTATGAAACGCTCACAATATTGTTTTAAAAATGTCAAAATCTCATTCATATTTTTTATTTAAAGTGATTATTATAGCCTTGCACAAATATTATATTTTATATTTAATATTTTTAAAAAAAGTTAGCACATGAATATTATGTAAAGTGGTTTACTGAAGTATGTTTATATATTAT
>QMIH01000991.1:125485-177704 GCA_003987875.1 Clarias batrachus
ATTAAATACATAATATATTAATTTTTATTAAGTAAATATTAAGAATATTTTATGGATATTATTATGGATAATTTTCAATATTATTTTGTAGTATTAAAAAACATTTGTATATAAATATTTTTATTTGGACTGCATATTATGTAAAATAGTTTACGATAAATTGATAACTTTGTATTTTAAATATTATTCAATTATTGTGTAGTATTTAAAATATTATATTTTGTATATTTTATTCACTTCAGTGACAAGATGACACATTTCATGCATGTTGGATAATAAGAAACATGTTGAAATGTCATATGCATATTTCTTATTTAAAGTGATTATTACTGTATTTCCTTGCACAAATCATGATCTGCAAAAGTATGCTTATGCAATAGAAACACCTTTATAGTACTTTAGGAGCTTTTAGTTCCAGGACATGACCCCTGATACACACGCACCATATGTGATGAAGGGGAAACAATGGGGAACACTTTAGACATGCGAGGCCGCCTTACCTCTTTGTTTCTGTCCACCAGGAAGTCATACGAGCAGAGTTTGAACACCAGCAGCCCCCTGAGCAGCTCCGCGGTGTCTTTGCTCTTGTACGCGTCTTTAGTCTGATCAAAGTCGATCCGGATCTCGCCGTCGACGCGCGCGCCATCCTCGCCGCGGAAGTGCGCGAGCGTTCTTTGATGTCGGCCAGCTTCCGGCCGTCTCGAGCGCGACGCCGGCGGTCTCCTGAAGCCGCCGTTGAACCGCGTCAGGAGGATACTTCTCCGATAGGACATTACTCTCCTACTGCTTAAAAACATACACATACACACAGTAAAAAAAAACAAACACACACACACCCCTCTGAGTCACTTGTCTCTGGCTAGTACGAGTTTGTAGCTCCGCCCTCCCATTACACGCCCCTCAGAGATAACCCGCGCTGATTGGTTGAAAATACATGACGCTGGTGTTTACTGACGTCACTCCCACATGTGCTGGAAAAACTAATGGCTAAGTTATGAAACTAGTTTCAACTTGGTACATGACAGTTTGTTTTTGTACTTTTCATTTGGAGTGCGCTATAAAAAAAAATATTAAAATATATGTTAAAAATAAAATGTATAAAAAATGTATACTCTTTTTTATGATTTTTGTATGATAGATTTTATATAAAAATATGAAAATAATAATAAAATAAATTTGACCGTTATAAGCATATTTTAGTATTATAAATATTATATTTTACGCTCACTCATTGTGTGTGTATATGTGTGGTATATGTGTGTGTGTGTGTGTGTGTGTGCGTGCGTGCGTATATGTATATAATTTAATAATAATTAAAATCCTGATAGGGGGCACAGTGGAGTAGTGGTTAGCACCAGGGTCAAGGGTTCGATTCCCGCCTTTGAGTTTACATGTCTGCGCTTGGTGAGTTTCCTCCCACAATCCAAACCCTCATCTGACTCAATAGAAATAAATAAAAATCAGGAAAGACCACAGAATTAGCCCTGTCACCTTGTTCCAGGTTCCATTCCCATCCTGAGGTCTGTGTGCATGGAGTTTACATGTTCTCCTGAAGTAGAAATCGAACCCTCGACAGTGGTTAACCAGTGTGCCACCGAAGTGCAATTGTGCAACCTGGAATTTCATTACAGTGTTAATCTATTTTGCTGACATAAGCAACTGTTCACTGTTGGAGACTTGAGGGCAAACCCCTCATGGCGTTCGCACACCTAAAGCTAATATGAAACACATGCTACCTGAGAAGTGAACAAAGTGACAAACAATTCCCCGATCATATGTGATGTCTTTTCATCAGTATGACATATAGAGATGCTGCTTATCAACAGACAAAGCCTGGCAACTACTTGTGGCCAGTAGGGGGCATCTGAAGGCTGCCAAATGTATTAATTGTTATAAGACTAAGTAGTCTCTACCAGCAGATCTGCCTGTGTCTCTTGGCACCCACATGCTACCCATACCTGTGAACAGATTCTTTAGTCAACTCGCTGATGCTGATGCTCCTCACACTGCTGTCGCCGTAGACACATCGCTGTCTGATCCAGAGGTTTCAGTAGCTACAAGCTCGGCCTGACGTACCTGTGTTTGACGCAGAAGATGCTGCCTGCTATTACTGTACGTGAGAAACGCCTGTGACGCGCGCTCACAGTACGACTTAAAAGTTTAATCTGTAAAAATAATGTATAGTGTGTATAGAGCGAAAACAGGGACTCTGGCAATACAGCCGAAGGGAACACATACATGGGAATTAAAGCATTAGGAACATCTAGACAGCTAATATCCAACCTTGATGTAATATAAGTATAGTGTAATAACATTAGGTTTCTTAGCAATCTTTGTGATATTAAAGAAAGCACTCAGAGTAATATTATCTACATGAACTTCAGATGAAAATCTAGATTCAATAATTACACCAAGTTCATTTACTTACATGATGAAACAGAAAGGCCATCCAGAGTTACTGTGTAATGGGAAAGCTTAGTTTTAGTTGTGCGTGAACATAAAACCAGTATTTCTTTCTTGATAATAAGCATCCAGTGTCTAATATCCTTTGAACATTCAGCAACTTTATAAAGATTGTGTCTCTCATCAGGCTTTGCTGAGACAGAGAGATACAGCGGTGTCTCATCAGCATAACAACGGAAACCAGGAGCCATTCTAGGATCAGACGTATTAATAGTAACCTAGTAATTATTATCTTATACACATGATTTATATAGTATATAATGATTTGTATGCAGAGGTATTAGTATGCGTGTAAATGTGTATTACAGTGTTACACAGCAGTACAGAAAACAAAATGTCCACATTATTACTCCCAAAACCGCATAATCAAATCTACATAGTAAATTAGCCTACATAGTGTACATTCAATTTTGTTCAATATTTGTCATGTCAACAAAATGTCAAGTGTAAATACATGTTGTGAGGCTAAGATCCTCTACAGCTTGCAGTACAAAAAAAATATATTAGACGATGAGTGGGAGGAAAAAAAACATTTTGTTCTGTAGTGTCTGAAACCATAACCGCTGAATCATTAATCATTAATAAAGTAGACAAAATACTTGTATAGACAAAAAATAAATTGTTGGAATACTAGACAATCAGCCTAACCAAAAGGTAATGTAGGAGAGGAAATTGCTTATTCAGTAATTTGTTATTTATTTAATGGTTGGTTGGTTGGTTGGTTGGTTGGTTGGTTGGTTATGGCCCAGGGTCTAGTATGAGACATTTGGATATGAACATGGTTACAAATTATTATTATTATTATTATTGTTGTTGTTGTTGTTTTTGTTTAAGAAAATTATAATAATTGTTATTGGGACCAAAATCCCAATAACAATTATTATAACAGTTATTGGGTCTTACATTTTGTATAAACGTGTACATTCCTATGCAGACCAACAGGGGGCGCCGTTGTATAAAGCTACATTGTTCTTATTGTTGCTCGTGAATAATGGGCTTGGAAAATTATTTATATACAGAATTTGTATACAAGGTGCCCCAAAAGGCCTAATACCTTAATATGAGCGAGATCATCATCAGGGGGAGAGAAAGAGAGAGACGACACTGTGTTTGTTTATTTTTAAGGAATAACAATAAATAGTGAGAGCTTTGTAAAAAGTGAGAATTTTTCCAAGGAATGAAAGCTTTGGGGAATCCCTCAGTCAGAAAAAAAATATATACACACTTCAGGGGGAAAAATAGTATGATGTATATTATATTTATATAATATTAATAACATTATTGTATATTTGTCAGTATTTAACCTATAGCAATAAAGTTAGTATTAAAATATTTATACAAGGTTTTCTTTTCCTGAAGTGTGTATAAATTTCTTTGGCTGACTCTGTGTGTACAGTATGTATGTACTGTGTGTGTGTGTGTGTGTGTGTGTGTGTGTGTGTGTGTGTGTGTGTGTGTGTGTGTGTGTGTGTGCGTGTGTGTGTGGTGTATGAGATAGAGGGGAAAAAGCAATCAGAGATCAGCCATAACATTATGACCTACTAGTATTAAGTAGGCCATATTGATATACAGTATATGATAGTATGATGCATATTATATGAATATGATATTAATAATATAATTTTTCTTTTTCTAAATGTTTCCTGAACATTTTTTTGGTTGACTCTTTGTGTATATATATTTGTGTGTGTGTGTGTGTGTGTGTGTGTGTGTGTGTGTGTGTGTGTTTAATTTTGTTAATTTACTGTAGTCATTATTTTAAATTGCTTTCCTTTTCCATAATATTATCACAAACATTGTGGGTAATTTTTTCTTCTTCTTTTTTTAAAATAATATCTATATACCATTTTATAAAATCCCTGTGTTTGTGTGAGTGTGTTTGCGAGTTCGTTGTTAGAGGGCAGGCCTGGGTGCAAGACGCACACATACCCAACCCACCCACTCCCCCCTCCAAACTCTCTCTCTCTCTCTCTCTCTCTCTCTCTCTCTCTCTCTCACACACACACACACACACACACAGACTTGGCTGAAAGTTGGAGAGTTGCTCAGGCCAAAAGCAAGCGAGCAGAGAGAATAGAAGGGAAACAGAAAAGAAAAAAAAACTTTCTCTAGTTCTGCGCGCGCGCGCACACACACACACAGACACACACACACACAGAGGGGGAAAAAACAGAAAGATGCGAACTGGTCGCTGTGTTTATTCATCTTCTGTCCGACATACGACGCACTGGAGAAACTGAAAGTGGATTGTACGGCAGGAGCGAGCTTTTCTTTTTTGGATTATCAACATGCGCGTTTTCTTTGGTGATGTTAAAAAGTCGCGAGCCGTTTGGAGCGCGAGCGCGAGACGTTCCTTCGCTGGAGTAAAAACTATTTCGGAGTTTTGCATCCACATCTAGCTCGCGCTGCCTCGCTCGCGCGCTCTCTCTCTCTCGTTTCCTTTTTGTGTTCTTTTTTTTGCACGTTTTTCACGTCGTTTTGTTTGTGTGTATCGGCATGCGGTGCGCACGGAGCGCCTGGAAGGATGCTGCTGCTTCTGCTTATACAATGGAAATGAAGAGCACTTCGGCAGCCGTGCTTTTGCTTTTGTTTCTCCTCTTTTGTCCTGCTTTCAGCCAAGAACTTAATCCCAAGGGCCGGAATGTGTGCAGGGTACCAGGGTGAGTGGATATACTTTTGTACCAGCATGCGCTTTGAATACTTGTGGACGCAGAGGTTTATACAAGGCCTGGGCTCACACCACAGGCTTACTTTTATAGCCTTATTTTTATATCCATGAACACCCATGTCACCAAATGGATCTTGACTTTTCACTTTTTCCATCCATCCATTTTTCGTTTATTATTATTATTATTATTATTATTATTATTATTCACTAATCCTGCAGTGGCCCGCTCGAGCATTAATCATCACTCCGTGCGAGCAGAAACCAGATGTTCACATCTGGAGCGGCGCTAAGCCGAAGGAACCGATAGGGGGCGTCGATACATCGAAGTGTCGCCTAATAAGTGGCGACTGAAGTCGTGGCACTAAGCTGGGTCACGTCCCAAACCGCATACCAGCCCATTATACAGTGTAGTGGCATCAAAATAGTCTTCCAATGCAGAACTCATGTTTAGAGTCCAGTACAAAGTATCTGCATACATATGCATACATGGGGGAAAAAAACAAACAAAAAACGAAATTAAATAAATATGGGAATTGATCTGTAGTGTTGCAGTTGTAGTTCGGCTACAAAGTAGGAAATCCGAGGAGTTCAAAAAGAAATGCTGAACATGATTTGGCTGAGGGAACTACAGTATGTGTGCTTGGCGACACAATGGCTTAGTGGTTAGCACTGTCGCCTTGCACCTCCAGGGTCCGGGTTCGATTGCCGCCTCGGCGTCCATGTGCATGTTATCCCCCTCAGCGAACAATGTGGACCTGATAAAAATTCAGTTCAGCCATACAGTCTGAATTTGTCTGAAGAGAGTGCCATATGTCTTGTAGAAGATCATGCAATCTAATGCAATCATGCTAGAAATGTATTATATCTCAGACGGCATGGTGGCTTAATGGTTAGCACTGTCGCCTTGCATCTCCAGGGTCCGTGCACATGGAATTTGCATGCTTGGTGGGTTTCCTCCGGGTACTCTGGTTTCATTCCACAGTCCAAAGACATGCAGATTAAGATAACTGGCTTCACAAATCGCCCATAGTGTGTAAATGAGGAGTCCAGGGTGTAAGGAGGGCGCCTTGTGCCCTAAGTCTCCTGAGATACTCTGTATACAGGATACAGTGGTATAGATGAGTGAGTGAATGATGTGTGCTTGAAAAAGATCAGTTCAGCCACATGGTCTGATTTGGTCTGGAGAAAGTGCCACATGTCATGTAGAAGATCATGCCATCATGCTAGAAGTAACTCAGGCGGCATGGTGGCGTAACGGTTAGCACTGTCGCCTTGCATCACCAGTGTCCGGGTTCAATTCCCGCGTCAGGGTCCGTGTGCATGGAGTTTCCAAAATTGCCTATAGTGTGTGAATGAGCATGTTAGTATGTGTATATGTGTGTGTGCCCTGTGATGGATTGGCACCCCATCCAGGGTGTACCCGTAGGTCTAGAAAAATATAATAACTCAGAGAATCCTGAGATATAATCTATTCCCGAGTAATTGATGTACATTATAGGAAGATAATATGGCAAAGCATGGGCATGCAAGTATATGTCTATATAACAACGAGAAAGAGAGATGTGAACTTTTGTAGCATATGCTTTATGCTATGAATCACCTTCTGTTTCTTGTTCACAGAAATCAACACGTTCAATATTGTAAAGGGTGAAAAATGATTAAAAATTCAAACTTTTTGTACTGCACTAAAAGGAGTACTGCATTACTGAGTCATATTTTCCCCCTAACATAATATTATACCTTAAACAACAGTCCAATTACGTACTGTACCTTACGGATGTTCCTTAATAGCAGAATAGTGTCTGTGAAGCATAGCCAGGGAGTCTGAGTTATTCATAGTAGTAGTTGCCATGTTTGAGTTCATGCTTGACTTATGGGAATAAAAAAATACAATAGATAGCCAAAAAATCATTCCATACATTCAAATAATCTCTAAAAGTCCACTTTGTAAAATAAATCTATGCTCATCTGTCGTTGTCTGTTCAATGCCATGTAACTACAGCAGAGCATGGATATGTGTGCGCCCTACAGTAAGTGCTGGATCATTAACACACCATTAACAGTGCACCATACATCTGTATAAAATCTATTAGTTTGGTTTATAAAACAATAAAATGCTCCATACCTCTCTACGTACATTTGTTTACGAGCCACTATGAAAAAAAAATCTGTTTATATTCTGCATAATGCTTCATATGCACATTGTTATACTGCACGGTGCGATGGCTTTTACTGCACGGTGGAATGCATGACGAGTCAAAACAGTGTCTGCTGTTGTTGCTAGTCTTTTAAACGCTTTATTGCAGTTTTCCTGTAGGGAATGTGGCATCACATCATGCACAAGGGCATTTTCGTGCAACATTATTGGATTATGAGTAAAAATCAAACAATCCCTTACATTTGGACAGATATACAGTCATTGTTGTGATTTAATGATTTTAATACTGTCTCTGGGTGGTTAGTTAGAACTTGGGGTAAATACTACAATGGCTACAATGAGCATACAATATATCATTGTTATATTTAGCACGCAAGCTGATAATACGTCATGGCTAGACAGAAGATTCTAGCAGCTTGCACCTTGGAATCGTGATAAAATTTATACTGATAACAGTGATATGCTTTGCACATTTTAACCAGCCAGACATAAACAAATGACAACAGCCAATCCATCTCCAGTTTTTGGCTTGCATGACAAAATACACACTCTATTCCTCTCGCAAAGCATTGTGTAAGTAAGAGGTGAAGAAGGTTTTGCAAATGAAAAAATAAATGAAGCCGGCAAGGGGAATCAATTTTTTAAAAAATGTATTCAATTTTCAATATCCTCCAAAGTTGTTGACAAAAAAAGCGACGCGTCAATTTTATTGAAGTGCTTTGGATATTTTGAAGCTACAGTACGAAGCACAGAATAAGTCTTTTACCAGAGTACACCCATGACTTCCACACTGTCTGCACATGCTGGTTGTGAGTGATAGGTTTTTAAAGCCTATACAAAGATAATTGTATATATTGTAATGACAAAACAGTAATACACTATTCCAGGATCTATAAAATCTACACTATATTTCATTGGAGTTTCAATGGTCATTGTCGCAAAACAGCTTTATAGTATCAAAAGAAAATATGGAAATGTGTACAAACCATGTGGCACGGTGGCGTAGTGGTTAGCACTGTTGCCTTGTACCTCCAGGGTCCGGGTTCGATTCCTGTCTCTGTGTGCATGGAGTTTGCATGTTCTCCCCGTGCTTGGTGGGTTTCCTCTCACAGTCCAAAGACATGTAGGTTAGGTTAATTGACGTAGTGTGTGAAGGAATGTGTTTGTGTGTGTGCCCTGCGATGGATTGGCACCCTGTCCAAGGTGTACCCCAAAGTCTCCTAGCTTAGGAAGAGGCTCCTGGCCCCCCCGTGACCCTGAATACAAGAATAAGCAGTATAGACGATGAGTGAGTGAGTGAGTAGTATAAAGTCACCGCAGATGCACTCCCATGGAGGTCACTTTTTCGCATGTTTATGGTACTGTATATTTTAAATAAAATGCAGCAAGTGAATGAGATATCAGGTCTCGGTATTCATATGTGGGAAAAATGGGCATGCATAAAATTTGTGCAAGGGCCAAATTATAATGGCTGGACAACTGGGTCAGAACATTTCCAAAAAGACAGGACTTGTGGGGTGTCCACAGCAGTCTTATGGAGTCCACACACAAGGGGGACCTACACATTATTAATCAGATAGCTTTACATAATCTGTATGTACAGTAAGGTCATCTACTTTTTCATTTTATTGGAGGAACAGTCTAGATGTACTGTATAGTACTGTGGTTATTTATGTAACAACCTCATTTCCCCTCTTGTCTGTTCCAAGCACTCAGTATCACTGGTATACTAATCACCTGATCATCTGTCATCATCTGCACCTGTTTCTCACTGGTTTGTGCCTTAAGTTTGGTGTTTTCATGCTTGAATGATCCATAGGTCTCTGTCTGGCTTAATAAATAAAATAAAAAAATTAATAATCTGAAACTGATTGAAAATAGGAACCAAAACCTTGAAAGCAAGAAAAGTTCTTTAGGACGCCTGGATAACTATTCCTCAAAGACTACATTTAAAAATATCTGAAATTATGTCTCTTTGGAAGCAAAACCATTAAGAAATGACTTTTGCACAGTACTGTACCTCGGAAACATTCATTCGAATCAGTCTAATTACGTACATGTAGCATGTAGATAAATATTAACGTTATACTGTAGTTAATAAAAACACGTCTAATAGGAACTGGAAGACAAATCTAGGCTTAGAGTAAATTACGGTTACAGTCCCAGTCTGTGAGTGGATGAAGTCCAAACTCCAAAGATTTGGGGATTTACTAAAATACTTGATTGTCTCCCTCTGTGACTGCCAAAAGAAATGAGTGTTGCGAGTGTTGTTGTTTTCAATTCTGAAGTCTGTTATGGTAATACACTGCCCTGGCCAAAAAAAAAAAAATCAAAACCTGGATTTAACTATGCAAATAGGTCAAATCCTTCCATCTGATACTTTCTGCAGTGATTAATGTGTTTCGGCTTAAAAAGAAGTTATTTAGCCCTAACTGATGCAGTGAGAAGCTTCTCATTCCTTAAACAACCATGTCAGAAGACGTATCCTGTGGTCGTGGCGCAGATGTTACTCTGTTTCAGAAGGGTCAAATTATTGTCTTGTCCTAAGCAAAGAAAGCAACTAAGGAGGTTGTTGAAACGTGGTTGGAAAATAAATCAGAATCATTATGATCAGAGATCATTTAAACAACTCATGGCTACATTATGTTTAATAGTGAAAGTAAGAGCATGTCCACATGCACAATGTGAAGAGGACACAAGGGATTGGGACTAAACAGCTGTGTAGCCTAAAGAAAACCACTTTGAGACTAATCATAAAACAGCTTAAATTTGCTAGGGAGCATAAATGGTCATGTGGTCTGATGAGTCCAGATTGACCCTGTTAAAGAGAGAGATGAATAATGTACCCATCATTCCTTGTACAAGCTGTGGGGGCAGTGTTATGATCCTTCTGTTGGTCAGGCTCATCAGGATTCATCAGGCTCAAATTGTGAAAGAGCGGTTCAGGAAGCATGAGACATCATTTTCACACATGGATTGTCCACTACAGTCCAGACCTTAATCTTAATCCCATTGAGAATCTTAGGGATGTTGCTGGAGAAGGCGCCGACTCTCCCATCATCAATACAAGATCTTAGAGAGAAATGAATGCGACTCCGGACGGAAATAAATGTTGTAACATTGCATACACTTATCGAAAGCATGGTACTGCGAATATGTGTTGGCAGTCTGGGGAAAGATTAGCAGTGTTGGGTGTAACGCGTTAGAGTACTCAGAATACTTTATTTGGTGTAATCTAAGTGCCGAAACTCGTGGTGAATAATGATGAACTGTAGCCACCGTGCGAAACTGCGTAGTTGAAATAGGGGTATTACTGTAGTAGTTAACAAAGTATGGGCCAAACTTCGCTGAGTGATGATGGTAGAATAATTATAAAGGTCTTGACTAAAACAACATGCACAAAGGAGTTTTCATTTTCTCCAGTGGAAAAGTACTCGAACTAGTTTACTTTTTGAAGACAGTAATTTTGTAATGTAATTAGTTACTTTAAAAAGTAACGTCCCCCAACACTGAATATTAGAGCGTGTGACCTTTTTACCTTTTTTGTCTTTTTGGGGCTGGGCAGTGTTAAATAAAGCTAACAAGCATGTTTTTTTTTTAAAATACAAAGGCAGTGTATACCCATTAGACTTCATCTTTAGTGCAGTGTATAGCTATTCCGCTAAAGTTAGCCGTGACGTGGGTTTGTCCATTACATCTCAGCCCATTCTGTAGGTGGAACATTGTATTTCCTAATGACCGCCGTACTATTCAGTGACTGAGGCAATCGCATGTGCCAGTACATTAGATGAGACAAACATTTGCAAAGATCTTGCTAACACAGCTAGCAAAGAGACGTTCCATCGTCTACTGTATGTAGCATTTAGCTTCTACTGTACAAATGCAACACCTAACATTTATCATTGGACATTATAAAGCGGCAAATTTCTACACTAATAATCCATACTACAGTACTACAGTAGGTGGTCACTTTGTTTCCAGCTTTGCTCACATCATTGTAGTACATTGCTAGTTATATACGGTAGGCTAACTCAACATAAGTAGAGGATGAAGTAGTGTTTAAAGGCATCTCTTTCTCTTCTCTAAACATACCTGAATGACATTTGACCAGATTTTACTGATTTATTTTGCTCTGTCAATTTTATATTTAGCCAAGTCAGAAACATACCGCCTCATCCAGAAACGCCGTACTTCCTCACGTCTTGCTCAATATTCCAATGGCTTGGGAAAACCAAGCCATTGGAATATTAGCTATACAGTTTGCCAATGAAAAGTTTTGTAAAGTATTTTGTAAAGTCCTGTGGTTTTGGCAAATGGGTTTTAGCATTGGAAATCGGCTTTAATCAGCTTTATCGTGCGTACGGCTCACGCGATTCCAGGTCTGTTAGGGAGATTTGCTGAACTCAACCAAACCCAAAATGTACACCACAGGTAGCCGTGACAATGGTGAATATTAATAATCTTTTCAGATATACCTTCTTTAATCTACTAAATCCATTTACTTGCATCACCGGTTAAGGCTGTGGGTTACTGATCAGAAGCTTGAAGGTTCAAGCCCCAGCACCTCCAATCCATCACTGTTGAGGTTTTAACCTTCATGGCCGACCCTGTGCTCTGACCCCCAGGCATTGTTACTTAGTAACGGTTAGCAATGCTGTTTCATACCTCCATTATTGCAGATTCGAATTTCCACCCCATTCAGGGTGTCCCTTACTTTGTGTCCTAAGTTCCCTGGGATAGGCTCCAGGCCCCCCACAGTATAAACACTATGGATAATGGATGGGTGTTTATTTCTTGCAACTATATTATTATCTGAAATGTAACCACTTTGAAGAACCACTTTGTCGCTAAAACGCTTGTTTCTCCATATACATGCTCATTACAACAAACATTTCTCTTGGTAACCCTTACATAAACCTTATAACCTAGAGTACTTTCAATGAAAAGACATTAAACCAATGTTCTTATCATGGAACCACAATATGTTTTTATATACCTTGCCGGTATGGTAGCTTAGTGGTTAACACTGTCGCCTTGCAGCTCCAGGGTCCGAGTTTGATTCCTGCCTTGGTTCTGTATGCATGTTCTCCCCCTGCTTGTTGGGATTCTTCAGCGTTCTCCGGTTTCCTCTCACAGTCCAAAGATTAGACTAATTGGAGTTCCCGCCCCCCCCATGAGCCTCCTGTATACAGGATAAAGTGGTATAGATGATGTGAAGAATTTACGTGTTACTGTAAAGTATGTGGAATAAAGGTGTGAGATCATGTTTACCAAGTAGATTTCAACTGCACACTCATAAGCGTGGATTAAAAAATATACAGCGCCATTTGTAGAATTTGGAGACGAACTAAGTTTATTTATTTATTTTTTTATGATATAAGGGTGTTTTCTTTTAAAATTTTAAAGTCTTCTCTTCCCATCGGCCGACTGCAACAAAACAAAGCCTATGTTACCTCGAGCTCGACCGAAAACACCTGTGAAATAAAATCCGTTTAGTATTTTTTACCTGATGCATGCAAAAACAAACAGACAGACAGAAATGACAAAAAACTGATCCTGATGTGTTCTATTACTTATCTTACATGTAAAGTACATAAACTTTAATGGACTTTACAGAGACACCCAAGCACATGGCGTTCTGGAGGTCTATGCAAAATCCCGCTGTGTTATTTATTCGAAGTTCTATCTGACAGTAAATGAGATTAATTTGACATAAGGAAGATGACCTTTAGTGTTTATTGATTTTGTTTATTTAGTGTTTATTTATTGATTTATCATGATTTGTTTAATCATGATGAGTTAGGCGTGCATGCATGCAGTACGTTGCCACCTTTTCCTGAAACCCCTATCATACCAGTTAAAGGGGGAACTTATTGTTATTGTCCAGAAGTTCCTAACTTGCACGACGGCCTCCTTTTGAAATACGGGCAGATAACAGATCCCTCATTCTAGATTGCTATCGGTTCACATGAATCAGGTCCCAACGCACCAAAAATAAGCTGGTGGGAAGGAGGGAAAATACCCAAGCAGGAAGTTGAGTTATTTTCTCAAAATTACTCATAATTTCCACTTCTTGATTCTTGCTGAATCAAGTTGCACCCCCACCAGACCCTCCAGTTGACTGGTGACTGATCGTCAATTTCCACTCACATCAGCTTCCACGGCTCCAAGAGAATCAAATGAGTGTGGTTTGACTCTCTTAACTGTCTCGTGGTGTGGTATGTGTAGTTTGACACAGAGCAGAGAAGTCAAGACTGTGGTGAAGCTCATGTCTGGAAACACACACACACACACACACACACACACACACACACATTCAGAGGCTAAACAAACCTTGACTTAAGGCAGAGCAGAGTTCAGTGCTCCGCTGGAAGTAAAAGTGTGGACAGAGCCTCTTGGGGGTCACATGTGATGGAAAATGAGGAGCAGCATCTGTGTCATATCTCTCCAGTACTTCAGATTTATGCGAAAACGCGGACTACTGAGATTCATAAGGAATGCATACAAGCAAATATGTGTGAGGGGGAAAAAAGGAAATAGTGAGTGAAAGAAGAAGCTCTTGCTCTTTTGCTATTAATTATATATAATCTCAGTCAGTATTAAACACCATACTGTATAATTGCTGTAATCCCAGTCTTCCACTGTAACATCAGTAGCTGCGTATACAGTACATGCACAATGTTTCTTTAATCTGATTGAAATCATTTTGATTCGAGATTCCGAATTAACTGTTAACATGGACGCTAAACCAATTACACGGCATTAAAAAGCATTTAATACACATTAGTATATTGAACTCAGTGCAGGTAAAGCAATTTAAAAATTTTAAAATTGCCATATCCTAATTTTAATTTTTGCACAATCATCATACTTATATGATACAGATAATCAAATACAAAATCCAGTTTTTAAATTATTATTTCATTTATTAAGGGGAAATTCGGTTCTAAACCTACCTGGCCCTACTGTATGTGAAAAAAAGCAATTGCCCCTAAACCTAATAACTGCTTGTGCCACCCTTGGTTGGCATCATCTACTGCACAATCAAGCATTTGTGATAGCAATATGGTAAAATCTTTCGTATCGCTTTGGACGAATTTTGTTCCGCTCTTCTTTGCGGAATAGTTTTAATTCAGCCACACTGAAGGGTTTTTAAGCATGAAACTGCCTGTTTAAGTTCTTGCCACAGCATTACAATCAGGCTTAAGTCTTTGTGACTTTGACGAGGCCACTTCAAAACTTTATTTATTTATTTATTTATTTATTTATTTATTTATTTTTGAGTCAGTGTGTGTGTTTCGGATCATTGTTCTGCTGCTTAAACTAAGTGCGCCTGCGCTTCATGTCTGGTACAGAGCAGAATTCATGGTTCCATCTATAATGGCAAGTTGTCCAAGTTCTGAAGTGGCAATTCATTTTTCACATACTGTAGGGCCAGGGTAAAAAAAAAAAAAAAAATCAGAAAGGGGCAAATACTTTTTCACGGCACTGTACGTTGCACAAAGTGGTTTTACTCACTGCGAAGCATTTAAAATATACAAAAGAAAAAGAAGTTTGTTTTTTTCCCCCAACTGTGATGTTAAATCAGGTTTCCAAGTTTTATGATTGGCTACAAGAATTTAACCTCATCTGTGATTGGTTGAGTTTACTGATGAGAACAGGAAGCAAAATTGAATTGTGAGATTGTCCTATGTGGGGTAAACAGTTCATCAAGGGATTACACCAGCGTTCTCATCCGGAATGAATATCCGTGCTGATTGCGCCGGATCGCCTCAGACTGGTTCTATACATTCTGACATCCTCATCAGAGCAACGTTGTTTTTGGCAACGTTGTTTTTGAGATAATCTTACTGTATATGCACGGTCGTAATGTAACCCCAAAACAACAGAATTTCAACTTTTGTAGCATTTATAGCATTTAATGTCTGACCGCATCCATGGTCCTTTAATTCAATTCGATTCAATTCAATTCAATTTTATTTGTTTAGCGCTTTTACCAATTGTCACTGTCGCAAAGCAGCTTTACGCAATCAAAAGAATGATATAAGTGTGTATGAGAAGTGAACGCGTATGAATCAAAATGATAAGACTGTCCCTGATGAGCGAGTCGAGGACGATGGCAACAGTGGCGAGGAAAAACTCCCTGAAATGGTAATAGGAAGAAACCTTGAGAGGAACCAGACTCAGCAGGGAACCCATCCTCATTTGGGTAAAACAGATAGCAGCGATTGATTTGCATCACACTGTGTGAGATTGGAAGTCCAGTCCAGTTCGTTATTGGAGGCTCAGATAGACTGTAGGAATCTCCAGTCCTGAACTATCGAGCAACTGAAGTCACAAGTCCTCAGAGAACATCTGTCTGCATTAGCCAAGGACAAGACCGTCTTCGTGGAAATGTGGAACCGTCCCCAGTCACCACACAAATCTAAGGCGGACCACAAGGGTCATCCCGGACTAACTACGACAGCATAACTAAAAGGGAGAGCCAGAAGGAAACACAGACAAGAGGGCATGAACTTTTTTCTAACATGGTTTAGAATTGAGTCGAAGCGTGCATCTCATGTCACACATCTCATAGTGTTGGAATATTGCCTCTCTGTCTAATTTTCTTTCAGAACTATAACTGTTAGCTGCAACTTAGCTCGCAAATTATTTTACTGTAAAATGGTCGTGCGTCCAAATTGCATGACATCCGGTTTCAAAAGACAGATCACCTTTAGCAATTTTTTCACTTTTTGTGACACTTATTCTTTATACTGATTATGCTGTACAGGAATGTGGGAAGCCTGGAGCCTATCCCATGGACTCTGGGCACTAGGCTAGGTACAGTACACATTGGAGTGCCAGTCAATCGGAGGGCACACAAGCGCACATACTTACCCACTATGGGCCATTTGGAAATGCCAATTATCCCAATCTGCATGTCTTTCGAGTATGGGTGGAATCCTACTAAGCACGTGGAGAACATGCAAACTCTATATACATAGACCTCAAGGCAGGACTTGAACCCTTAACCCTGGAGGTGCGAGGCCACAGAGCTAATCACTATGAGTGATGCTGAGAAGTCCCACTCATGCCACTGGCTTATTCCAATAGATGTATTTCAGTTGAAAGATGAAAAAAAAACAAAGCTGTTGGGGTCATTTGCTCAGTATTATCCCGATGTCAGGATAATCTAAGATGGTCTGACATCATTTCATCAAAGTAATGCTACATCCTGATATCTGTACCATAGCCAAATGTATAGTGCTAAAAACATTTTGAAAACAATTTCCTGCTTCCTGATTTTCATGCAGACGAGCCAAATGATCATTTACATTCCATCGTTTATGATGTGGGATTGCATGTGAGGGAAAGGACCAAGGGACATGGCAATCATTACCTCAACAGTCAGTGCACAATGAAAAATTTAACACTTTTCGCATTCCATTGAAAGAAAATAGGGTTGAAGTTGATGTCATTTTTCAGGATGCATCATGCATCTTGCTGCCGAGCAAAGATTGAAGAAAGCAAAGAAAGGCATGTCAGCTCAAAGACAGGGCCAGCAAACAGTCTGAGCTTGATCTGATTGAAAATCTGTGTTGGAAATTTAAAAGATTGGTCAATGCCAAGACTCCATCCCGTGAAGCTGATCTTTTAGCCACTATTTCAGAAAGCTGGAACCAGCTTGATACAGAACACTGTTTTTCATTACTGTAGTCAATGTCTAAAAAATAGAATTAAAATAAAAAATTAGGACGAATTAGATTTTTGCTGATGACGATTTTCTTTCGACTGTTCCCGTCAAGAGGTCGCGACAGAGGGACAGCCGATCCGCACACAACTTGGCATCCTAAGGTTAACATTGGATACCCTTCCATTGGCCATCCTCTCATTTTTTTAACCAGGCTTGGGGCCAGAACTGCATGCAGGGGCTGGGTCTTATGGGGTGTGGCAACTCACCGACAGCAGGGCAGGAACCCAAAATCAACAACTTAGAGCCATAGCCAACTGAGCCATGATGATTATGATTCCATTTTTTCCCTCAATATTGACTAATTCCTGGATGCACGGTGGATTGTCGCCTTGCACCTCCAGGGTCTGGGTTCGATTCCCAGCCAGGTTTGAGTGCATGGAGTTTGCATGCTATCCCCATGCTTGGTGGGTTTCCTCCGGGTACTCCAGTTTCCTCCCACAGTTCAAAGACATGCAGATTAGGCTGATTGGTGTCCCCAAATTGCCTGTGTGTGTATGTGTGTGCCCTGTGATAGATTGGCATCCCATCCAGGGTGTACCCCAACGTGTGGCCTCAGTCTCAAATGACACCATTTTTTTTTTCTCAAATGAGTATACAGCGTCATTTTGGGGAACAGGAAGATACTTGGCCTGAAAGAAAAGTCCAGGTCACATCACCATGTTTGGTCCGAGGTGAGAGGACATGTCACTATCCTGACATGTTTAACCACTTCGGGTTCCATATGTAATGTAATGATAAAATGTCTCTAAGGGAAGAAATTAAATCTTGATACAAAAAAAAATTATGTGGAATGAAATACATTGGAACCTTTGATTACGAGCATAATTCGTTCCAGAAGCGGGCTCATATTCCAAAACACTCGTAAACCAAATCAAATTTTCCCCTAAGAAATAATGAAAACTCAAATTATTCGTTCCACAGCCCAAAAAAATAAATACATAAAAATAATTGATATATTATATAAAGTAAAAATAAAACAAATTAACCTGCACTTTACCTTTAAAAAACTTTAAATAAATCTCGACAGATAATTGTTTCCGTTTGTGTGTATTTGTGTGTGTGTAGAATTACTTGCTCGGTTTCCAATTAAAAATGTATTAAAAATCTTTTCTCGGTTTGCGGAACACTCGTAAACCACGTTACTCGCAATCCGAGGTTCCACTGTACAGATATTTTAAACTGAAATAATACATTATAGACTTTGGTTTTATTAAATTAGCATTTAATTGGCATTTAAAATTGGCAACATTTAAAAAATGCAAAATTCAGAGACTATTTATAGAGGGTGGTCGTAGGGGGGGGCGAGCGGTTGTGGGTGTACCCCGCCTCATGCCCCAAATCCCCTGGGACAGGCTCCCGGCCTCCCATGACCCAGTACAGGATAAATAGTATAGAGAATGAGTGAGTGATTACAGTATTATGGTTGAATCATACACAATCTGATCAAGCTCATGGGTTACCCAGCACGAGACGGCTCTTGTTAGCAGGAGACTTTCCCACCATTCAAACTATACGAATTAATGGTTGTCCACTACTACAACTCATTTAGCGTGACTGTTATGACTAAAAACATTCACAAACATTATCCTTGTGCTAATTTTCTTCACGCCACATGGCTTAATCTTTCCTCCAAATTACTTTATATTACAGACACAGTCAACAACATCTGAAACACAAGGGTTCTCGTATGGTTCATTGGAGAATTAATGATTCGAGACTTACAAATAAAAATAAATGCTTTGTGTTGGGGAAACTCTGCTGTAGGTGTCTACATACTGTACAAATGGCTCATAAATTAAGTGTAGCCTTTATTTGTTAAAGATACGTTTCTTTCTTCACATATCCTAGCTGGTGTCAAAGTGCAGGTTCAGCCATGATACGTCACCCCTGAAGTGGCGAAAGCGACTGGGTTAATGGCCATGTTCAATGACCCAACATTGGTAACTACGTGGGGGGCTTGAACCACCAACCTACTGATTAGTAACACAAAGCCTTAATCCTATGAGCTACCACAGCACCATGAGAGTTTTCCCAGAGAAACAATGAAAAATACTTGAGAACTAATGTTATATAATTGACAATAATTTGGACTTTGTACCACACACAAAGTTATTGTTTTTGCACTAAAAATGTAAACATTGTTAGCTTCAGGGACAGTTTTAGATGTTTAGAAGAAAATAATTAACATGGTAATTTGTACCACACTTACCCAGACTGGGTACTTCAAAGGTTTTTAAAGGGCTTATTGGCTAATTCAGGGGTTTTACTGTAGCTTCCCAAAAATGGTTCTACTTGGAATGCTTTCTGACAACAAAAATGTCGTAGTCCATTTACAGTAAGGTTCCTCCCAAAGGAATAACCAATAAACCATTGAGCTGCTCTTAATTAAAGAAGTGGCAATCAAATGTTCTGGCTTTTCTGGAAATTATATTTCCCATATATAACCACAGTGAGCTTTAGGGCTGTTTTGGAATGCAGCAGAAGGTTGGCCCCTAGGGCTGGGCCATATGTCAAATATGATCAAGAAATGTTTTTTTTTTTTTCCATATCTGTCGAGATGAATAATTAATATTTTAAATGAGCTATTACAAGGCTTTCAGGAGAAAAAGGATTAATTGAACAACCTTTTATTTATTTATTTTTATTAACCACACAGGGATGGAGAGGTACAGTACTCAGCTGGAAACCTGGCCACATAGGAAGGATTAAAAAAAAAAAATTTGACAGCCTTAATTCTGACACTATGACGTCCTATCGAAAAGTTTTTTATGGTTATTGATAAACCAGTTGAGGAAACTGGTATATATTGTTAAGGTTTTATTGCCCAGGTCTAGTTGGCCTTTATGTCAATTTAGTGACAATATCATTGTCATTTTGTTGCTTTTAAAACTTCTAGGAATGGCTACACTGATCAGTCATTACATTAAAAACACAAATCATTATGACCAATTTTGTGTAGGTTTTGATATCAGGGCAGCCACTGGTGCATGACTTACTATAACAAGACCTGAGGGGGTGTTCTGTGGTGCCTGGCACCTGGACATTAGCTGCAGTTGCTGTGGGTTGCGGGATTGGGGGGGTGGTGGTGTGGTGGGGTTGGGGGGACGGGGCGACATGGAACAGACTTTTTTCATTCACTCTCTCATTGTCTATAGTTTTTTATCCAGGGTTGTGGTGGATGTCGGAGCCTATCCCAGAAGACTTAGGGCATGAGGCGGGGTACATCCTGAATAAGGTGGCAATTAATTTATACTCACTCACACACTATGGGCAATTTGGGAATGCCAGTTATTCTAATCAGCATGTCTTTGGACTGTTGGAGAGACCCAAGCATTTGGGAATCGAACCTGGCCCCTGGAGGTGTAAGGCGACAGTGCTGACCACAAGGCGGATCACCGTGCTGCTGAACAGACTCTGTCATGACCAGCATTTCAGCAATTTGTGCCACATTAGGTTTTCTATGTGATCGTACTGGATGGGCCGGCCTTCGGTCTCTGGCACATAAATGATAATCAATGCTATTCAATTCCCCAGGTGGTGGTGTTGTTGGTGTTGGAGCTGATTGGTGTATATCTAGCTTGGAAAGGCTTTATTTCTGTCAAAAGATTGGCCAGACAGAAAACAGAGTCGCTAATGAGATAATGACTGGGAATAGTTACAGGTCAGCGTGCATCTGAAATCCAAACGCTTGTGGGTAGAGCAGCAGCAACAGGACAAAAATAGCACCATGCTTCATTTTAGAGTTAGGATTGACAAAGAAATCAGGATGAACAGTAGTATGAGGACAGGAGACATTGACAAATTTAAAAGAGGAATAGGGAATTTCAAATTCTTCAAGATGATCTATAGTTTTCTCTCAGAAAACACTGTTCTCAGTATTCTTTCTTTGTCTTGGGTCTCCCACAAAGAGTTTTTCGGGACATTTTGTTCAGTCTATTTGAAAATGAGGTCTGGGACAGGGACCAGTGAAACTAATCTCATCAGTATGTGGCCTTATTCTGAACCCCTCCGTCATCGTCGCACGATCCCAAGAGGCCATCAAACTTCAAACGGCGCTGCGTAGTTTACGGGGGCAGCTGCTTAACAGAATAAGGGCTCTCTAAGAAACAAGCATTTGCTGTGTGCATGTGTGGATGTCCATCTGTGTTACTGTTGTATGTGAGTGTTATTTTGAAGCATCCGCCATCGTGTTTGAGAGAAGCCACAGATGGTAGCCAGACGTCTCGTATATTCTCTGCGAACCACACGAGCTATGAGATGTCGAAAAAAGATCACACAGGGGCAGATTTGGGTTGGAGAAACAGCAACATCTGCACATGCTAGCCTTTAGATTTTTTTTTTTTTTTTTCAATTATGAAGGTTGTGAAAAGCAAATGTATTCCTGATTAGTTCGTTTTATAGCTTTGTCAACTTTAAAGCATTTGTTAACATGATTTCAAAAGCCAAGAACATCTGTGATAGTGAATGGCTGTCAATTAATAGACAGATCAAATAATCAACACTTGTGTTTTGTGCTTTTGTATATATTTTAATGACATGGCACTCGAGCGGAAAAATAAGTCCCTATGACAGAACCCTCAAATGTAGTACGTGCGGCGTTCAAGTCAAACCAGGACTTGTGATGAAATGTATTGAAAATTAAAGCGTAAAACCGATTGACTGTTATAGAGGTCCTCAAGCACCGTACGGTGAGAACAGTAAAAAGAGTAAAAACTCTTGAATGGTGCGAATGTTTTAAACAATGTCGTACATCCGTGAATGAGGTGGCTGGAAGCTCACTGCAGTTGGTCTCGTGCATATTCAGCGAGTGGAACTTGATGCTTAAAGAACGACAGATAGCTAGCGGCAATAAGCGGCTAGCACTGTTGCTAACGCTAGCTGCAGTATTAGCGGCAATGCTAGTGCTAGTGGCAAAGATAACAGTGGCAATGCTAGTGGCTAAAAAATGCTAACGGCAAACACAACAACAACAACAATACTGAACTTTACATGGCTTTGTGAGCAGTTTTTAAAAACTTATCGGTCGTGATAATCCCGCCTCCAGCCCCTGACGTAAACCCAGCAAAGTGCCTGTCTCAGGGCCAAGGCTTTGACTATCTGAAAACAAAGAACTGGCTTGAAATTGAGCACCGGCTCCGAACCAGCTCCGGAATCTCTTTGGTGGAAAATGGACTAGGGTGTCTGTATGAATGTGTATTTAAATATATCATACTCCATTTTTTACATATCTAGAACCTGTCGGTATGAAAGATTCTTCGGTTGTTACTTTCTGAGAATGCCTAAATGATGTACACCAAACTGTACATCAAAAGAGGACAAGGCTCCTTAATTTTCCAATGAACAATATTGCTTAATATTGTTCATTATTTTCTTCTTTATCAAGTGAACATATCAGGCTTCAAGTCTCTTTGGTTGAATCCTTAAAGGGTCTAAAGATCTAAAGGTTTCCTATCAAGACTAACCAGGACCCTTTTTTTCCCAATGTACTCTTGTCCATACAGAACCTTGAAGAACCTGGATATATATATAAGTGTATATACAGTACAGACCAAAAGTTTGGACACACCTTCTCATTCAAAGAGTTTTCTTTATTGTGTTCTTTATTGTGTTCTTTATTGTGTTTTTTATTGTGTTCTTTATTGTGTTATTTATTGTGTTCTTTAGCCCAAACGCGTCTCTTCTGCTTGTTGCCTGTCCTTAGCAGTGGTTTCCTAGCAGATATTCTACCATGAAGGCCTGATTCACACAGCAGAGGTGACTCTTGGTCTTCCTTTCCTGGGGCGGTCCGCATGTGAGCCAGTTTCTTTGTAGCGCTTGATGGTTTTTGTGTCTGCACTTGGGGACACGTTCAAAGTTTTCCCAATTTTTCAGACTGACTGACCTTCATTTGACCTTCAAGTAATGATGGCCACTCGTTTTTCTTTACTTGGCTGCTTTTTTCTTGCCATGATACAAATTCAACCTCTTTGAATGAGAAGGTGTATCCAAACTTTTGGACTGTGTGTATATATATATATAGAATTTTTTTTATTTCAGAAAAACCCTTAAATTCTCTAAGAAAGGGTTTCATATCAGAAAGAAAAACTCAAAGGAGAACCATTTTTGGAAGTTAAGAACCCATATTTAACCCATAAACCCTCAAATTTCTATCAGTGTATGAAATAATTGAGCAAAGACTGATTTATGCTGCCTCATCAAGTCTACAGTGTTGCCTGATGTTCACCTCTCAAGAAATGTACAGTAATACACATCACAGCGTGGCAGATCGTACCAACTGTGATTGGTCCCCCTGGTAGCACTGCATTTTTCTTCTTCTACAACTTCCCTTTTTGAATTGAGTTGAAAGTTGAATGAACATGGACCAAGTTGTAGAAAGACTACAGGATCAAGGAGTTCGTAACAATGTATATTTGGACAATTGATCTTTTGAATTGTCCAAATATATATATATATACACAATTGCACCATGTCCAGGGTGTACCCTGCCTCATGCCCCAAGTCTCCTGGGATAGGCTCCAGGCTCCCCGTGACCCTGAATACAGGATTAAGCGGTACAGATGATGAGTGAGAGTGAGTGAGTGATCTTTGCCACACTACAACAACTACCAGGAGTTGTTGTAGTGTGGCAAAGCAATTCCAACAAGATTTTCTCTGTTTTATTTGGCATTGGTAGTTGGTAGTACATAAAAAAATAAAACTCACTAGAGAATGGGGAGGACACAGCAAAACAACAGAATCTCCACTGACAACTAGGGGTTTGGTGGTGTAATTGCAGAGCAGTATGTTCACTATTCTGTAGGCCACTGGCGTAGCCTATGGTGTAGGCTCTGCGTAGTCTTGATGCAGATGCATAAATCAGGATCTAGTGTGTAATACAAACCCCAGATTACTAGTGCTTATTAGACAGGCTAAAGGTTGTTTTTATGACAAATGTATTTCCCCATAAATCCTTGAAAAATCATTTATTCTGCATAAGAAAGCAGAAATTAGTTTTTGTTTAATTTGTGGTACAGGTGTTCAGTAATTATTTCTTCTTAATATTTAGCATCTGTTCAACTGATACAACAAAGTACAATAAATAAAACATGGCTACACTCTTAGAAGAAAGGGTTCCTCAAAGGCGTATTAACGAGTCGGTGAATAATGAAGGGGTCCGTCACAGACATGTGTGGTAAGGAGAACTGAAGATCTCTTAAGGCTTCTATGTCTCCTAAGCATGTAGGATCATATCTCAAGTGGCATAGTAACGATGTGTTAAGATGCTGATGACATTCACAGCTGCTGTATAATTAAAGAGACACCTATGACAGGAGGATATGAGACGTCTAGGGAGGCTGTTGATTTTTGTCAACTCCTGCAATGTTTGGAATTCATTTACGAGTACTTGTTCATGGTATTGTATGACATGATCTGATAATGTGACCCTGTAATATAATTTATTCAAATATTTAAGAATTTCATATACTGTTTTTTTTTTTTCTTTTTTTTTCTTTCTAGGTCTTCAGGGTTTGCATGTTGCAGTGGATGGGCACAACAAGGAGACGAGTGTTTAACACGTAAGAAAAATGCTTTATTTAGTCAACCTAAAATTTGTGGCACATACATACTGTATACTGTACATTCCCCCCCAAAAATCTCAAATGGTGGTGTCATTCTGGCTCAGGCTGGAGTTATATTTGGGCCGTGATGGAAGCAAAATACAGTCTGTGTGAATATAAAGCGGATATAACAGTGATTGGAAACAGTGGATTGTGGTTTTTAAGATGGCATGATCATTTTTATTAATTGACACACAGTACAAAAAAAACAAGAAAATGGGAATAAGAAGGAACTTCTTTTTTTTTTTTTCAATTTGCAACATCAAATTGATGACAGTAAGTTTAAATGCATGGGTTTTACCGTGATCGAAAATCATGAATAAAATTGCTATAAAAAGTGAAATAAACACTCAATGAGCTTGAATGAAATTATAGAATTATGACCTTCATAATATTTTAAAAATATAAATAAATCATACATTTTTAAAGAATGTGTGTTTGTTGATTCTGTAATTGCGACTGTTTTTTGTTTTTTTGTTTGTTTATGTTGCTTTTGCAAAAGTAAACCACAATATTTATGTAGGTCCATTTATTTATTTATTTAGTTTTTGCCTTTAGCAGTAAATATTTAGCATTTTACCAAACCATTTAGTGTGTGTGTGTGTGTGTGTGTGTGTGTGTGTGTGTGTGTGTGTGTGTGTGTGCGTGTTTTTTTACCATCCGGAACAGAAACATTGGATAACTTTTTCACTATACAGTAGTTGCAACAACATTGTGATGGCGTTTACCATCAGCACAATGTTTTTTTTTTACCTTAAAATGTGTATTGTAAAATAACTTTGAGATATCATTAAATGAATGACGCAAGCACAACCTCAAGACAACAGAATTATAACATTATTTATAGAATCTTTAATAACTTTGTTTGTTTATAAACCATTAAGTTTCTGAATGGGTTTGGAATTCCGATCAGAGACTGAGAACAGCTTCCTGCGACTAATGTCATCCATCGTTTAGTGTTATAATGCTGCTTCTCTGTTTCAGTTTCTTTTGGAAATATTGCCGTGAGGTGTGTTTTAGGTATTACATTTCTCTACTCTAACATGGTGTTTGCACATCGTCCAAGCTGCATCACGTCCACTTTCACAGACGTTAAGTGGGTTATCTTTAACCTCTAGTCTCCTTGCCATTTTAAAATTTTGGTAAATTTGGTAAATTGAAGTTTTTGGTAAACCGAAGGCCGGCTAAGTTGCATTTGCATCAGTGAAAAGCTAAGTGAAGCAAGTTAACTTTTTTTTTTCTGCATTTTTTGCAAATTTAGTGAAGACATAGCACCATGGGTCCCAAGAATGTTATTAAGGTGGCAAGAAAAAAAGAGAGCAGCTTTCAATTTAGTTTTTAAACTAAAGCGGAATCGTAAATTGTTGGTTTTAAGTGAGATTTAATATCTATGTATTTTATATGTAACTTAATTTACTCAACTTTTCTAAATGTTTTGATTGTTTTTATATGCAAAGGTATGATCATGTTGGAAATGATTATGTTGTAGTGTTGGAAATTGGTAATATTTTTGGGTGGCTGGAACGGTTATATGTATTTACACAATTTCCTATGGGAAAATGTTTTTCGCAGTAAGAAATTTCTTCTTAAGAACTCGCGTCCGGAACGGATTAAATTCGTATATCGAGGTCCTGCTGTATGTGCATCAACAGCATGTTCTCTAGTGTTCAAGTGGTTTTTCATACAGTGCTTTTGCTCCAGTGTTTGGAGTTTGAGTCCCACTCAGGCCATTGGTCTGGTATTAATTTTATTTTGAAGCTGTTTTTACAACATTATGTTAGGGGCATTTGTGTAATGTTATCCATCATCATGCATTCAACAATATTCCAATGTCAATTCATCAAAGCAATTTTAACCAAAAAAAACAAAACCAACCTTGTTCCAACATCCATATTGGTGGAAAATGAATGCTACCACGACACCTAAACATTCCTGCTGTTTTTTTGTTTTTTTTGTTCGCGCCATTGTTGAATATGACAGATGAACTGTATTAATTTAGTTTGTTAAGTACCATTTTTTGTTGGCTTCAAACTTCTGCAAGTATGGATCAGAGGATCAGAACTACATCACTGGCCAATAAAATAGTTCAATAGTGGCTAGATTGATCCTCTAACTTGTATTTCTTGTAGGTAATTCTCCCCCATTAGCTTTGTAGGCAAATTCCGCAAATCTGCAAAACAAATCCACATTCTCAAAATACTGAGAAATACATTATATGTGTATCAAAAAGCTAGAGCTAATCTCACTCACTCTGACCATACTTCTTTTCACCAGCTCTCTGTGAGGGCAATTTCACTTGCAAGGAGAACGAGGTGTGTGTCCGTCCAAACGAGTGCCGTTGCCGCCATGGATATTTTGGAGCAAGCTGTGACACCAGTAAGAGACCGTGTTGTGTTACAACTTCCTTTCTGCACGACATTTTCAGCCTTCTTAGCAAATGATAATGGATGGCACAGATGTTCTCAGTAGCATTCAAAACTGTTTTAAAAGGGCAAGAAAAGTCTGTTTTGTGTTTGTTTTCTCCATGTTTTTGCTTAAATAATGTATAAAAAAAGCAGTTTAGTGATTATCATAACTGAAACAGTTGAAAGTAATTTGAGACTTCTTGAAATGTTATTTTGAGTAAAATTGTTAAGGTTGCTCTGTATATACTGTACAGATTGTATTAAATGAAAACATCTTCCTTCCCCCCATAGAGTGTCCTGCTCAATTCTGGGGTCCCGACTGCAAAGGCAAATGCACGTGTCACCCTCACGGCAAGTGCGATGACGTAACAGGCAAGTGCACGTGCCACCCAAATCGCTGGGGTGAGAACTGCGAGAAACCATGCCCATGTCAAAAAGGCAAGTGTGATCAGGAAACTGGCAAGTGCACGTGCCATACTGGATTTTGGGGCCCGCACTGCAGCAACAACTGCTACTGCAGCTTGAACTCGGTGTGTGACCAGGCCACAGGCCGCTGCCTTTGCGCTCCGGGGTGGTACGGCCGCAATTGTGGTGCACAGTGTGCCTGCAATAACTCACCATGCGAGCAGTTCACCGGTCGATGCCAATGCCGTGACCGTCTGTGGGGTCCGAATTGTGAACGTTACTGTCAGTGTGTGCACGGCAAATGCAACCAGGCAGATGGCTCCTGCACCTGCAAACCAGGCTACAGGGGCAAATTCTGCAGGGAGCCGTGTCCTGCTGGGTTCTACGGGCAGAACTGCAGGAACAAGTAAGGAGAACAGCTACAGTTTTGATTCACCAATATTATTTTTACTTGCACATTTAAGCTTGAATGCACTAGAAGATATGGCTGCATGGCTGAGAGTAATGGAACAACATTGGACCAGCTGGATTTGAGTTTGCTTATTTGTTAGTGTCTTGTACTAAATCTCCTCTTTTTTGCAGATGTGGTCACTGTAAGGGTCAGCAACCATGTAAGGTCACTGAAGGACGGTGCGTTACGTGCGAGAGAGGCTGGAATGGCACCAAATGTGATCAGATGTGTGCCCCAGGCTTTTTTGGAGAGAACTGCCAAGACGAGTGTCCACCATGTAAAGACGGCCATTATTGCAACCGCATCGATGGGAAGTGTTCCCACTGTAATCCCGGCTGGATCGGAGATCGGTACAAACTAATATTCTGCTGATGCAAATGTTGCTTTTAGGTTTATTGTTCTTTTTTTTTTTTTTGGTTGATTAACTGGGAGAACTAAATTGTAATTTCTCTCTGTCCATAGCTGTGAGGTCCGCTGTCCCAATGGCACTTATGGGGAGAACTGCGAGAATGACTGCAGCCATTGCTTTAATGGAGAATGTCACTTTGCTACAGGAGAGTGCCTATGTGATCCGGGCTTTTATGGGACTTTGTAAGTGTCTGTTTATTTATTTATTTATTTTTATGCTCTTCCAGCATTCGTACATGAAGACAGCAAATTCTCAACTCATAATCTGGATCTCCTGTCTTTCAATTTCTGATAGTTAATTCCTACGTATTAGCTTGGTATGCCAGTTCCCAAATTTCCAGTAGGTTCTGTATTTCTCAGAGAATTAGCTAATTCTCAACGATCATATCCTATTCTAATTAGGTCTTCCTTTCCCCCCCAACAGCTACATCTTACAAGTGTCAGAATATCAATGGCTTTTTCAAGCATTCGTGCATGAAGACAGCCTTGCATCTTTGGCTCTCAGTTAGGAATCTCATGAACTCCTCTTAAGATCACACTGTCTTCATATGAGGAAACATTTTTCCCAACTATGTTGTAGAGTACAGACCAAACGTTTGGACACCCCTTCTCATTCAGCGAGTTTTCATTGTGTTCTTTAGCCCAAATGCGTCTCTTCTGCTTGTTGTCTGTCCTTAGCAGTGGTTTCCTAGCAGATATTCTAGCATGAAGGCCTGATTCACACAGTCTCCTCTTAACAGTTGTTCTAGAGATGTGTCTGCTGCTAGAACTGTGTGTGGCATTGACCTGCTCTCTGATCTGAGCTGCTGTTAACCGCCGATTTCTGAGGCTGGTGACTCGGATGAACTTCTCCTCCGCAGCAGAGGTGACTCTTGGTCTTCCTTTCCTGGGGCGGTCCGCATGTGAGCCAGTTTCTTTGTAGCGCTTGATGGTTTTTGTGACTGCACTTGGGGACACTTTCAAAGTTTTCCCAACTTTTCGGATTGACTGACCTTCACTTCTTAAAGTAATGATGGCCGCTCGTTTTTCTTTACTTAGCTGCTTTTTTCCTATCATAATACAAATTCAAACTCTTTGAACGAGAAGGTGTGTCCAAACCTTTGGACTGTGTATATATATATACTGTACTGTATGTATATCCTAGTAAGACTAGTAAGCAGTACTAGTTATTACTCTTTTGTCAAACTTCTTCCTGGTTGAAGAGCTTGATCAAGACTTACAGTATAGGCGGTATAAAATGTGAAAAAGTAAGGAGATGCACACAACATTAGAGTTTGATTCGGAGGATTATAAACTGAAAGGAATGCTGAAAAAGGCAGCATTCTGTACTTCGGGTAGTCATGGGTACAAAAGTTTGAGATCTTAGCAAATCATTCTCAACCCAGAGGGTTTGCTTATCATTTTGAGCTGCGTTCACATTCCATCACAAAAACGCTATTGTGAATGTCTCGCCATGTCTTTTTTGGACGTATCCCAAACCACCCCTTACAGCCCAGTATATGGGTGAGGAGTTGTTTTCAAATAATACTGCCATTGTGGGTATTCTGTAACCTCTATTGTTTGGACACCACCTTTTTGTGGTGAGTTGTGGTATTTCATAAGAGCCCTGTATATTCTCCACCGCACTTTCATAAGTGTTAGATATCAAAATGGTGGACTCCCGAAATAGAGCCTATATAGTGCCAGACGTCTGGTTTTAGACCAATGGACAGTGAAATTACATGTCGGACTGCAGGATCCTCAGAATGCAGGTTGAATTCTGTAATCCCGAGTTCATAAGGCAATCCTGGAAGGCACGTTGAAATTCTACAATACCAGGAACGTCTTGCTCTTCCACAATTCCTGACAATTTTCACATATTAAACCACTGTTTCATATTCTAGAAACTTTGGAAAACTTTTTTTACCACCTCCTTTTTTTTTTCGTTTTTTTTTTTCCTCCCCTTCTGGTGAGAATTTGAAACTACTTTCATCCATGTTACTGTAGTACACTGTTAGTCGCCAGCTCTGCCAGTGGCGGTTAGTAAGTTCCGCCATTTGCTAAAGGATATGTGTTAGCAGGACTAAATAACTGGAGAAACAACCCGTGCCCCTTCGATTCCCACCTGTGTGTGCATGGAGTTTGCATGTTCTCCCAGGTGGGTTATCTCCGGGTACTCTGGTTTCCTCCCAGAGTCAAAAGATATGCTACTTCCCATGTATGTTGTAGTGTGTGAATGAGTGTGAGTGTGTGTGTGTGTGTGTGTGTGCCCTGTGATGGATTGGTACCCTGTCCAGGGTGTTCCCCTGCCTCGTGTCCTATGTCTCCTGGGATAGGCTCCAGGCCCCCGCGACGCTCAATACAGGATAAAGCGGAGAGAAATGAATGAGAAATGAAAAGTCAGAACAGTTCAGCATTCATCAGATCCGTTTTGCACACATGGTAAGCACAGGCTAGTGGGAATGTCGCCTAAGATTTACTGAAGGCTTTTCTTCCATCATAAAATCCCTAAACATTTATTGCTATTTCATAATATGTGCATGTTTTTCCACGGCTCCAGAGGCGTAGAACGCTGCATTCCGTGAAAGCTTGTGGTTTCACAATGCGACTCAGCACATTAACAGATTATGACCTCAGCCGGGATGTTTGTTGCTAAAGCGCATGTGAACAGACCTTTTTCTATCCCATTTTCTCTATATGTTTAGAGTAGAAACAGGCACAAAAAGATTCTAAACGAACAAATCCAGTACGGAGCCGTTTCTTCCGTGGGAAAGATGAAGGAAAGAGATCTGAAAACATCCGGACTGGGACTTTAGCACCTAATTGTGTTGAAAGATTAAAAAAAAAAAAAAATGTTTTTCTCCAGCTTATCTGAAATGGCTGGTTGGTACAAATCACTCAGTATGTTTGTGAAAGGTAGACCTTTATTAAATGTTATGAAATGAGGGAGGTTTGCCAAGCAGCATTTTTTCCCCAGCAGTGTGAAAAAAGTTGATTGTAGAAGCTTTTAAATTCCATTAGGAAAGTAATAAAAAATCTCACTTGGGTCTCCTGCTGTTTCCGTTGTTTCTGTAATTTCTGTATAATCAATCATCAATGTGTAAAAATATTTGTTAAGTCTGTCCCAAGGTTATAACAAGTGCAGATGTTTTTATATTGTGAGATTGGAGATATTTTTTATGTCCTAGATCTTCCATAAAAGCAAGGCTCAAACAGACTTAATGACAATGTGGTATTTTCTATATACGGTCTTATTATGTACAGTATTATGAGAATCTTGCTGATGTACATTCATCCTTGGCCAAAGTGCAATCATTTTCCCTGACTATTTCTTCTCGTTTGATTTTTTATTTTTTTTTCCAGTTGCAACCTCACCTGTGAGTTCGGCCAGTTTGGGGTAAACTGCGCTCAGACGTGTCCTTGCCACGATAAAAACTGCGACCCTGTGTCTGGAGACTGTAATCTGTGTAAGGAAAAAAAAAAAAAACTCCCGTCTCTCTCTCTCTCTCTCTCTCTCTCTCTCTCTTTTACTTTGAATCTGTGAGAAAATAAGATAAATAAGCCTGGGACACTTTGGTATGACGTTTGTTTTGGAGACACAGGAGTATTCTTGGAGGCTTGAGACATAGTTGTGGGGTCTCACATCGCTTGTTTTTTTCCATTGCGTCAAGGGAAACGAAGGAACGTGGTGTGTTTTCTAGAGCGCAGGGCAGACTAGGTCAGCTGCAAGTGTTTAGAAAAAAGTTCAGAGGTTTAAAACTGTGAATCAAGTAGCGATAATTAAAAAAGGTTGTAGGGTGAAGTCTAAACTGATCAGTGAGGAATGTGTGAATGAACCAGTGACTGTAAATATTTTCAACTAGGAAAAGAAAAGAAAGAAAATAAGGAAACCAGGAAAGAATAAAGAGATGAAGGGAAGAAACTAAAGAATATAAATCAAGAAGAAATTAACGAAAGAAAGATGAAAAACTATTTAACTACGTAAAGTAGGATGTAGGACGAAATGTGAAGATAAAGAAATAGAAGCAAAGAAAGAAAGTATCGTATAAATCTGGAGGGAAGAGATGAATATACATGACAAAAAAGTTGACAAAAAAGAATCAAAATCAAGGAAGAAAGAAAACAAGGAATGAAAGATAGATAAGTATATAAATATATTGGGAAGACAAGAAAAAGAATACAAATCACAGAAGAAAGAAAAAAACAGGAAGAAAGGAATGAAATGAAAATTAATCAAGTAGGTTAGGAAAGAAGGCAAATAGAAAACTATAAAAATACGTAAGTCGAAAGAAAGAAAATGAAAAATATAAATATGGAACGATAAAAGGAAAGGTAATAAAAGAATATCAAAATGCAAATAATAAAAATATGAAAAATAAATAAAGTAGAATATAAATCTGGGGGGGTGTATGAAAGATCTAATATTAATTAAAAACAATAAAAAGAAAGAAAGAAAAAAAGAAAGAGAACATAAAATGGAAACTTTATTTATTTAATTAAGATAAATGTGGAAAGAAAGCATGGGGAAAAAATGAACGAGCAGGAAAGAAGATAAATTTATTTAAATGTAAGGAAAAAAGAAATAATAGAGATCAAGGAAGGAAGGGGAATATGAATATAAAATATAAATGTTGGAAGAAAGGAATAAGATAAATGGAGAAATAATAGATTTGTGGAGGGAAAGAAAGTTGAAATTCTTTCTTGAATTGAAATCTTTTTCAACGTACGAAAAATGAGATCTTTTGTAAATAATGGTGCTGGTTTATGTCAGTTTCTATAAAAGCCTTACAGTATGAAGGTGTCATGTCGGTTATATTTGATGCCTTACATTTGATGATTTATACCTTTTTATAAATCATTCTGTAAATATGTGTCAATTCTCATCAAAGGCTTATTAAGGTGTCATGCAGCCCTATGAACACTATCTTTAATGAATGTGTTACTAAAAAACTGTGAGAAAAGATCAGGCTTCTGCGACGGAATGAAAATATAATATTGGTCTGCAGTTACATTCTCATAAAGGCATTTTACGAAGGTCTCATGTCACCCTGTGTCCTTAATAATCCTTAAGTGACCTGTGAAAAAAAGACGAGGTAACTATCACGTAAGTAAAATGGGAAAACGTTCCATGGTTCAAGCCGTTATGTTCCCAGTGATGAGGAGAACACTGATGCAGAAATTGGAAGGTTTATTTCAGTACACGTGAGTCAACGTTTCTGGCCGAGTTCAGGACATCACTGAGTCATCACCAACAAAACTGTGGATTTGGTTTATTGGGACAGAGGAGGAAAACAAATCGGACTGAATTAGCAATGTTGTGAGTCTACGATGACCCATGGGTGCAAAACACCCAGAAAGCATTTACAATTCTGGCATCTACTGTAGCTAGACTACCAAAACTGTGATCAGTAACCCAGCTTCCATTAGGTGGCTTTTCAGCCTTTGCATAATAATAGAGAGTTTGTCTAAAATAAAAGCATCTCAAACCCTTTGATGAAATCGAAGTATAATTAGAAGTACAGAGATTCCTTTAGGTTCCAGCTCTCTGTCCTCTCAGTCTCAGCCAATCAGCAACAAGCATTCAATGTTCACTTTACATACAGTTACTGCTGTTGTGTTTTTGGTATTTGTGTTGCCACATTTGCAGATCTGGTGGTGGTGCTTTTATTGTTGTTTTCAAATTTATAGTTGTATTTTTTGTTTTGTTGTCATATTTATAAATTTGATTTTCTTTTTTGTTATCGTATTCATAAATTTGAGGGGGTTTTTTTGTTTTGTTTTTTTAAAAATTTGCTTTTGTTTTTTGTTTTGTAGTCATATTTATAAATTTGCTTTTATTTTTTGTTGTTATATTTATAAATTTGTGTTTGTTTTGTTGTCATATTTATAAATTTGATAGTGTTTCTAAAGTTGAGGTTGAGTTTCTAAATGTACAGTAACATCGTGGTTACTTTGATATCATTAATTTATGTCTTCATGAAATTCCAAATCTGTTGTTTTTGTTTTGTTCCTTTTTTTTCTTTCTTTCAGAATTTGTTTTGTTTTGTTTTTATTTTGATGTCATGTTTCATTTTTGTTGTTGTTTGTCTTGAGTTTTTTTTTTTCTCATGTTCTCCATGTGCTTTGTGGGTTTCCTACAGAGACTCTGGTTTCCTCCCACAGTCCAAAGACATATTAATTAATTAGACAAATTAGGTTAAGTGCCGTTCCCAAATTGCCCGTAGTGTGAGAATGAACATGTGAGTGTGTATATGTGTGTGCCCTGTGATGGATTGGAACCCCGTCCAGGGGTACCACCTCATGCATCATGTCTCCTGGGATAGGCTCCAGACCCACCATGATCCTGTATACAGGTTAAAGTGGAATAGATGATTAGTGAGTAAATGTTATGTTTTTGGTTTTGTTGCTGTTTTTAAATGTTGAAGGTTTTTTTTTTTTTTTTCTTTTTTTTATTGAACCCAAATTTACTGGTACATTTTGAGTTTTGAGTTTTTCTATTACTTCTCAATTTGCTGTTCCTTTGGTTTTGCGGTCATGAATTTCATGTTTATATGTTTTTAAATTTGATATTGTGTTTATTTTGCTGTTTTTACTTATTGCTTTTAATTTGTTGTTTTAATTTTGTTGTCAGTTGTCATTTTTGTAGTTTTTGTTTTTTTAAAGTTTAGCTTTTGTTTTCTGAATTTGATGTTCAGTTTTGCTGTCATATTGTATTTTTGTTGCCATGTTTACAAGTCTGATGTTGTGGTTTTGTACTTTTTCTTTTCTTTTTTTTTTCATTTCGTTGTTTTATGTGTTATTTGTTTTGTTGTTTGTCTGAATATATTTGGGTATTTTTGGTTGTACCCAAATATACTGTTTTATTTTTGGTGTTTGGTGCTATTTATGAATTTATAGTTGCTGTTCATTTAGCTATCATGTTTTGCTTTTCATATATATATGAAAAACAAAAGATGATTTTGTTTGTTTGTTTGTTTTTTGTTGTTTTTTGTTGTTGTTTGTTAGAGGTTATGTTTCCAGAATTTGCTGTTATGATTTTGGGTTTTTCTTTTTTTCTTTTTTCAAACTCTTTTCATGGTGTTTTTTTTGTTGTCATGAGATTTTTTCTTTGTTTGTTTTGTTTTTTATGAATTTGTTGTGATTTCTAATTTGTTAAGTTTTTGATTTTACTGTTGTGTCTACTGATTTGCAGTTGTGTGTTTGTTTTTGTGGTTGTGACTTTTTTTGTTGTTGTTGTTATTGTTAATATGGGGCGCCACAGCAATCGCACAGTTTCTTTACTTTCAAGCTGAAGTTTCCCGGCATCACAGATACTGTAGCCTGAAAAGCTTTGATAATGTCAAACATGGGACTTTTCCTAACACTGAAAACAAAGTTTTATTGCTGAATGAAACACAGCTGTTGCTAGTAACATGCGTTGTTAGGAGTGTCCATGTGTGTGTATTTGTGTGTGTGTGTGTGTCCTGTGTAGGTCAGTGTAGTAGACAGCTGCAGACTTTAGCACGGCTGCCTTGATGGCATTTCCAGAGTGGTGTCTGTTTTTTATGGCTGTGTTTTTTGGCTCCCTTCCTGTTTTAGCGAGAACGTGTGCAGCTTCTCAGAGAGAGCGAGACAGAGAGATAGAGAATAGAACAATATTCCAGGGTAAAAGAGAAACAGGGAGCGACAGAGTGTGAGCATAGATATGAAGTAGGAAAACAAAGTAAAATGCAGAGACAGGTAGGTAAAGTGTAGCACGTACAGTTTAGGTCATTAGAGCTTCTTTTTTTTGGTTGTACAGCAGGATGTATCCTCTGCTTTAAACCGGTGGTAAAACTTTCCTGTAGACAATAACAATCATAACCAATTACATATTAGACATACTGTACTGTGCAAATCACCTAATCGCAGATGTGTGTGTAAATCATAATTACTTTCGACTGCACGTGATTTGTCACTGTTGCACTTAAGCGTTCCCGAAAAGTTTCCCTCATAGCCAGCACTTAAACCAGTTCCTGTTGTTAATCATGCAAGTCCCTGAAGTTTTATTCCTTCCCGTCTTTCCTCAGATCCTAACCAGCGGATGGGCGTGATCGCTGCAGGCATGCTGGTGTCCTTACTGCTGCTCATCCTGCTCTCTCTTCTCTGCTGCTGCTGCCTTTGTAGCAACAAAGACCGCAGCAGGTACGGTAATGACCGCTGTCTAATCGAACACAGATCTGACCTGTTCCAACTCATCGAATATCACTTAAGCACTCCAGGCTGTTGAATTCATTCGTTCTGACTGTAGTGCCAACAGTAGTATAGTGCCGCCTTGCGACGAGCCTCCAGTGTCTGCGCTTACTAAAAGTCAGATGCAATGCTGTAACTACGGAAGGGTCTCAGATCCGATGTTGTGTTGTGTTATCTTTTTTGCCTTTTTAACAAAAAAAAAAAAAAGAGGAAAACACATTTATAATTGTTTGCAAATTGCTGTATTAACCACCCCAACCGTAAGAGAATAGCTCCAAGTTGTTGTTTTTTTTAGTCCCGAAATATTTGACTCTCATCTTCAGCGTAATTCGCACTAACTGAAGAAAGGAGCTGGGTTTTTTACTTACATATTTTGTAACTAATGTAATAAAAAGCTCATTGGCCTCAAACTGTTGGACCACACAGATGCAGAACACACAGCTGCCTGAAGTGTAGAGCCGATTTGTTTCGTCCTCAACACACATCTTGTGCTTGCAGTTCAGACCGGGAGAACTCCACCAGCAGTAAGAAGGCCAAGCGGATCCTGTGTGGGCGATTTAGCCGAATCAGCACCAAGCTTCCCAGAATCCCACTGCGCAGACAAAAACTCCCCAAAGTCGTTGGTATGTCTGAGTTCTTCATTTGAGAAATAAAGCGTACCGCGCCGAATGCGGCTGATGGTGGTGTGTAGTAAGTTCCGAATTATTTAATTCCGTTTATGGTAAATGCCGAGCATCTCTCGTTGCCCAGATGTGAAAAATCTCCAACATATCCTATTCTAATTAATGCTTACATTAAAGGTCCCATATGTAACACTGGTCTCAGAGTCCAAACCATGGGTGTTAATACTGGAGCTGAAACACCCCTTAGCAAGTTTTCACATCACAAACTCTAGAAATTTATTTCACTCCTTCTCTAATCATATGCTTACAGTGTCTATGTAAATGAGGTCATCTTATATGAGGTCATAGTAGGGGGGGGCAGTCTAATTGACTTGTTTAAGCCCCATACCAATATAAAAATGACAAAAATTAGGGAACTTTTTCTCATATTTCCCCCCGATCTGAATACCTAAAAATAATGAAATGTGAATTCTTCAATAAATGTCTCCATTAAGGTTCACTATCATTAATTACTGTATGAACAAGCAAACTTAAATATAGTGAGATTGTGGGTTCCCGACAACGCCATAGCTGTTCATGGCTGGGGGTTAAAAAATGTCAATCACAGAGACGAGACACTAGCCAAGTATTGGCATAAGCTCATGTACTGTATGCAGAAAAGGACAAAATGAGCATCATGAGCTCAATAAGAAGGCTGTTTCCTGTGGCTGTAAGGCAGCACGTGTCAGACAATTCTATGACAGCTTTATGGTGGAGTGAGGAGGAATTTGCATTCCAAAGTTCAGCTGAAACTCATATGAAGTTTCTGAACTAAATCAAGTTGGTATCTTTCAAAGTTACTGTATGTAACACTTACTCAGTTTTTAAGTATAAATGTAAATCATTTCTTTTCCCAGAACTAGTTGTACAATATGGTTAGTTCCAGTTAGACTTATTGATGAAGGTTGTGAAATTTGGCCTCCATTACATACAATGTACTTGCCGTCCAGGTGACAAACCTTATGGTCAGTGTGCAGAGCAGGAGAATTGCTTGTTAGCAACACTGACCATAAGGTTTGTCACCTGGACGGCAAGTGGAAAAAAGAACAACAATGTGCCCTAATGTGACCGCATATATGAAGCACCCCCCGACCCCCCACCCTCAGCTTGATGCTAGGATGTGACTCAGCCATAGCTCATTCACAGACACTGAAACTGCACATTTGAAGGAGGACTGGAAGGTTAAAGAAATATTGAAATATGGAACTTTCATTATGGAATAATACGGAATACCTTTATTATGTAGTATATACATAACTATGTATAATATGGCGACCACTTACAGATGTAGCATAAAAAAAACATAATTTGCTTCATGTTTGTCTTTAAATGATATGAAATAGAAAGAATTTGTAGACCTTAGAATGTCATTTGTAGAATGATAGCTTTGAGTGTGAATGATTTACACCTCAGTTAGTAGGCACTTTATTATCCTTCCTACCACATTTAGGAAAGACTAACAAACGTGTTTTGACTTCCAATTACTCAGAAAGTGATGTAATCCTGTGCGAGAAAAATAATCTGACAAAATTGTGTTAGTTTTTCGTAACTGATGAAATAAAAACAGTATACTCAGACCATTGGACCCTACTGTAAGTACAACGTGTCATTTTTCATAACAGAAGCCCATGCTTTCCTTTTTTTTTGCCGCTTTAATTTGAGCCTATATATAAATGGATGTCTTGGTGATGGACATGTTGTTTTACTTGCTTAGGCTTAAGTACACAGTGCTGTTTTTATTAATAGCCGTCCACTGTGGTTCTTCTCCATCGCGCTGGGCTAGTGTTATTTATATGAACTGGATTAGTTTGCTTGGGCTTAATGCGCATGCTTGTGGGATCTGGTGTTCTCGACTGATGTGCTGCCACACGCCGCGCGCCATGCCGCCTTACGTTATTGCTACCAAACGTTCATGCTCTTCTTCCTTTCCTGTGTTTGATCCGTTACCAACGGTGAAGTGCCGTCACTGGGTTAAAAAGTGAACCGTGGCTACTCGATCAGGGTCTTGTTGCTTTCATTTGAAAGGAATGCTCTCAGTCCCGGTCTTATTGCTCTTGGCTCCCTGCAGTGCCTCGTGTCTGTATTATTCTGAGTCCAAACAGGCACTTTTTCTCCTCCGGTTTCTTCTCTCATTTCCCGATTCCTTATTTAAACCCCCGTGGTTCAGAGATCAGGTTCCGAGTGATCCTTAATCAAAGACGCTCCTGGTTTTGCCAAGGCGTAATCCCTGTGGTGAGCTCTCGTGTTTTTGTGATACTAGCAAGCTGGCTGTTAAGAGTTTTTTTTTTTTTTTTTTTTAGGTGGAAGGGTCAATAATCATTTTCAAATTCTTGGAAACGTTTAGTGAAGCTAATCAATGTTTTGTGCTTTTATCCTCGGTGTAAAGATGGGGAAGCCTTAATGGTTCCATGAGGAACCTAACACTCAGGTTATATATATAAAAAATAAAAAAAAAGATTTTCATATGTCTGTAGAACTTCACTCTTCCAACATCACTCACTAGAGTGAGACAAACTATCCCAAATGAAAATTCTTAATGGTTCTTGGTGAATTGACATTAATACCCCAAATCACCTGCGAAATTTACTTTTAACTATGAAATTTTTTAAAGTACTCACAAATCACCTTCCTATGTACTACTATGTCAACCTCAAGAGCTGTGTACTAAATGTCAAGATTTACCTACCAACTATTACTAAACTGAGACTTGTAATTAAATTTCATGTGAATGAAGTTGTAAAACTGTTTGACGTTTATAGTAGAGATCAGGCACCGTAGAGGGAGATGAGACTCTTGGCCGCAGTAAAACATTTAAATGGTGCACACGTATGAAAGAAGGCATTACATCCGTGAAGGACCATCCCGGCTGAGGTGGCTTGGAGCCCACTGCAGTCGTTCCCGTGAATGTTCAGCGAGTGGAACGCCTGATTCCTAAACAATTCCATGGATAAACTTGTGGAAAAGATGCATCTACACTGAGTATCCAATCATTCACGAACACCACTTGCAGGAACTTATAGGAACTTGGCTGTCAGGTATTGTTACACCTCCCATATAGTTCTGACCTTGCAACAAGACATTTCCACATGGGTCATAAAAGGAGTTCCTGCGAGGCCAGCGTTTCAGACATGAAGCAGGTTCCGGTATACTGAGAGAACTTTCTACCTTCATTGTGTCCAAGCTCTAGTGAAACGCTGGGTTCAGTGCATTTAGTGTAGCAGGGATTATATAGAGAAACAAAGGTACAGTATAGAACTTTAACTCTCATATCTATGCTCTGTTATTCTGCACAATCAAAAGTCCTAATTTAACTTGAGCACCCCTTGTACCAGACATCACTATAGCACCAGCATACTATTAAGTAGTTTAGCATGCAAGGTTTGTTAGCCATGGATTTAGCATCTATTAGAGCAGTGGTTCCCATTCCTAATCCTAGAGCATCCCCTCTATCCCCTGAACACTGTGTTTGTTGATGGGTTCTTGTGAAACAGAAGTGATTCTTCTATGGCATTAAAATGCAATGCAAGCTTTATTATCTCGTTATGGTTCTTTAGTCAATCCCTTGTAATTCATTAGACTATAATGGTCCTTAAGCAACATCACAGAGGGACCATTTTCTGGTTTCCAGCGAACATTTTGACAAACTACTTGCATGCTTTTAGTTTTTTCTCTTTTCTTTTGGTGCTCCAACTAACTGCAAAAGCCCACAGTTCTACTGCTTTTCATTCCAGACTGCCAGGGTGATTTCCTTTGGTTGTCTCCCACTAAGTCATAGAATAGAAGAATGCTTACTTACATAACCTTCTGGGTTCACTCCATAAATATTTTAATTATTGTGTTGGGAAATAATTTTTCATCTTATTGTAGATCCAATGCAAAATGGTCAACCGGCTGTGCCAAAGGGAGGTTCTCAAGGCAAGGAAAAGCAGTTTTCTATGGCATTCATATAAAGGACCATTTCTGTTACTTCATTTTTAAAATGTGGCTTATGGGATGTTTTTTTTCTTCCTTTCGTTTAGCTGATTCTTCAACTACTTATAGTACCTCAAATGCAGAAGCTACAGGAGTGGGTTCTTTAGATTTACACCATTTCTGGCTCCTTAAAATCCTTTTATTTGATGTTTTGATATTTTATCACACTAAATTAAGAATCCCACCAATTGCCATTTTACACTCATCAGACATAACAAATCATTAAATTTAAAAACCACCTAGGTTTTTGGTTCCCCTTGTTGCCACCAGGGCGGCGCTGACTCCCTAGAATGTTGTGGCTTTGCAGGACCTCTCGGGGTGCGCTGTGGTGTTTGGCACCAGGACACTGGTAGCGAGTGGATCAGATTTGTTTGTCCGGCACGTCCCATGGGTGCTTGATCACACTGGAAATGGGGAATGTGGATGCCGGGTCAGCAGTCTTGGGCTCCTCTCCTACTGAGCTCTGTGTACAGTGTGCTGCCATGCACTGGGTGTTCTGGTTGACTTTTTTATTTTTTGCAATTTGTGCTGCATTCATTTGCATTGAGACAGACTGGACTTTGGTCTCCATTGACATGGGAAAACCTTGGGTGCCCATGATCCTGTCACCAGTTTGCAGTGCTCATAACAGTTTTTGTATAAAAAATTAATCATTTTATTGCAAAAAAAAAAGAATTTTGCACCTAAAGATTCTTTAAGAACCCTTGGTTCTTTGAAAAAAATTGTAGGCTTGGTTCATCTTGGAGAAATGGTTTCTTTGTGGCATCAGTCTAAACAGAATTTACTACATCTATGTTTTTAACTGTACATAATGGAAGCTTTATTGTGTTGTCATGCTATGTTTCTTCAACCACCGCTTGTGCGTCTCACACATTCTTATATAGACGTTTTATGACCGTGGGCATAAAAATCCCAGTGAAATGTTTATTGCTTTTACATCACATGATGGCTTCAAGCTTAAAAAGATAAACCTTCCCGAAAGAGTCACACAAAAAAAAGTCAATGCCTTAAAAAGCCCCAGTGACACAGCATCATGTGCATATCTATTATTATTATTATTATGTCTTGTCACTTCCTTTTTTTTTTTCTTTTTTTTTTTTTTTGCATGGACTAATCTCCAGTCAAATTAATCATGCATTAATGCCTGTAAAAAAGGTTTAGTCAAAACTTAAAACTCTACAAACAGGGTCTCATTTAACCTTGTGTAGTCTGCAGTCAGGTCACGAGCCAGTGCTGGCTGTAAACACCAGGATTTACCCAAAGTAATTTCTTCCCTATGAGAGCCATGTGCTTTGCTGCAAATTCACCATATCATAAGTTAAAGAGTCGTCTTCTCCGTGCCTGTGCGAAAATCCACCCCAAAACAATAATATCTTTGTCAGCGTGGCTGAAGGTCAACTTGAAGGTCATGTTGTAATAACATCTTGAGCTGCACAAATAAAAAATAATAAACCTAATAAGGAGCCAAAAGCAATTAGAGATGGATTTTTTCTCTTTTTTTTCCACTTTTAAAGAAAAGAAGTTAGCAAATAAGGATGAAATGAAATTACGTCCAGCCAAACTGGAGACACAAAACCTCAGGTATCGTTTTATCCACCCAATACTGAAAGCATGAGCTGAACATAAAGTAATCTGTATGTTTAAGCCTTTCCCCTACACATCTTTCCCCCCCCCTTTTTTGAGACTGCTCTCCTTATTGGCTACAGACGGCTTCCCCCTTCTTTTTCCCCTTCTTCCCTAGTTTTCCCCCTCTATCCTTTTTTGTAACCCTACCCTCAGAGGGGATCCGGCATCTCTAGAATTCCAGGAGAATGGGGGTTGGGTCGGGCTTAAACAGGAAGTGACCGAATATACTTCATTCTGTTTCAGTGTGGCGATGCATCTGCTGTAAGGCTGTTCATATTGAAATTTTTATTAAAGCACACTAAAGTCTAATACTGTATAAGGAGCTCTATTATTATATCTAATCAGCTTTAAATTATGTTGCCCTGGATCTCTGCTATTAACATATTGTATTGAACAGATTGCAGAGATGTCAGTAAAAGGCAGGACGTAGACAAACTGTGACTTGTTTTCTATTTAACAATCTGAGAAAAACATTTCCCCTGAATCGTCTTTAGCCATGTGTGCAGATTTTGATTACCGAATACTATGACATCACCCATGAGGACAGTCACTTTCAGTTCTCCTTTTTTTCCCCCTGTTTATTCTGTATTATTTACATTTCCATCAGTTGGCACACACCCCTATCCAGAGCGACTTACATGTTTATCTTTACATGCATTATACAGCTGAGAAATTAATGGTCAAGGGCCTTGCTCAAGGGCCCAACAGGGGAACCTTGGTGGTGGTGATGGTGGTGGGGTTTGAACCTGGGTCCTCCCGGACCAAACTGTAGTCCAATGCCTTATCCACTGAGCTGCCCATTCCCACAGCACAAAGTACATTCCTTAGCTCATTTTAGGACAAATAGTCCTGACTTCAATCTGTTCCCAGTCATTGCCACTGTATCTCCACAGTCCCTTTTTAGAAGAGAAATGTTATTCTAAGATTAGATCTGGTTTAAACTCTTGGGATTATCATTATAATGTACACAAAAGATAAAAATGCCTACAGTGCTCCAATATGACTAGTCATCATGTTGGTTTCCAGAGGGTACTGCAGTGTTTTCCCACCTCCAGGTGAATCTGAAGCTCTTGATTTTAATGACGGTGTGTTCATGGTGCCACTCATTGGTCCGGACTCCACCCATGAGAAGGTTTACTGTAGTAACTAATATACCAGAGTTTCATTGTGGTACTTCAGACCTTACCATTATAGGCACCATAGAACACCAGAGTTTGTACCATGGTAATACTGTAGAATGTGCCACCACACTTACATGGTATTTGACAAATACCTGAATCTTAATCTTAATGAATTAGTAAATCAGGATAAAGGCTCAATTCTCTGAGCCCTTATTCTATAAGAACAGGGCCAGCGTGGACTAATATTTTAATTGTATCCAAGACTCATGCTAATTTGCTTTACTACTTTAGCTTGCTCAGACAAAACGTTTGTTCATGCAGGAACTCATAATTTTGATACAAGTTGAGTGGGATGGCTGATTGACCTTTTTGTAATTGGTGAGGGTGAGGTTTCCCTAAAATTCCCAAAGATGACAATGATACGACAGTGATCACTAATTACGCAGACATTACCGTAGTTACTCAGTACAGTCATCAGAATTACTCACTTGCTGACTCATTTTGAGTAACCACTTAGTCGAGGTCATCCCTAGGTGAATCCAAAGCCCATCCCAGGAAGACTGATCATTATTTATGATTTAGGATAAACCCTGGATGGGATGCCAGTCTATTGCATGGAAAGAATTCCAAAATTAACCCAAATACTATTGGGTATTTTATTTCTCTGGACATTTCCACCAACTGCTAGCCATCACATATACTGTATGTCTCCGGAGACGTCTTTAGAAGTTTTACGGTTAGATTTAGCTTCATCCTGATCTGGTATCTCTGGAGGCATTCTATAGACAGCTGTGTGGCTCAGTGCAGGCTAGATGTGCCAAGAATGTGCTCTGGTCCAAATTGTATAGCGGATTGTGGGTTTGTAGCGGCATTGAGGCCAGTCTGGTGGCGTCTCTCTGCTCCCAAGGCCTGCAGTTGTCAGCCATCAACTAACCCGGCAGGAACAAAGCTTTCTGTCTGCTAGCACATAGTTTTCACATGCATGTTGTGCCAGTTTAGAATGTAGCATTCCCATGTGAGTTAGCTCTATTAATGTTCTTGCACTGTGAAAGGATGTTGATCAAAGGCTTTTGTTTACATTCTTCTCTATGTGCAATACAGTAGGTTGGAAAATTGGTACACATTAGGTAGTTCTTGATGATGATTTATATTGACCTTCAAATCGGTTTATATTTTTAGCACACATGCTATTATTTTTGCTTTGTAATTTGATTTTCTAATTCTGCAAATGAGTCCACGTCCCAGTTAAAGTAAATCTTAAATCGTAATGATAATGAAAGTGCCTTTTGGAAGAGCTCTATCCATCTTCATCCATATGAAGGGATTTCTCAAAGGGCTTAAAAGAAATTGCTTGCATCACGTCAGAGAGCTGTAAACAGGCCAGGCTTGGGTGGTTAGCATCTTCTCCAGCTTTTCCTGTCTGAAAGCAGATGTGAAGGCTAAACCACAGGCGTCCCACAGCTGTCCTTCTTCTCTAGATCAGCAGAAAATAATACCAGCCACAAGCAGGAGAGTAGGACAAGAAGTCTGGGCCATAAAAAACACTCTGACCTATATTAGGTTTGGAGACCTGTTCTAAACAAAGATTCGTCCAGTTAAGAAGGCTAAATAATCACATGTGGAGAGCTCAGATGAATTTATTTAAACTTCCAGGGAATAATTAAAAAGCATTTCCTTTTAAACAGAGCCAAATGCACATACCTGTCATGAAAAAGAAAATGTATCTTTTAGTGTAATGTTTGAGAATAAGACCTATAATAATTTACTTTTAACTTCTAAAAAGTATGTTGTAGTTCTAATTTGTAAGGTTCTAAACATAAATTGGTTATTTATTCCTATATACACTGCAAAGTTGCCTTCTTTGTGGGATCTACTGTAGTCCCTTCTGGAATCTGTCTCTTCAAATATCTTAAAGAGCCTTAGTTTCTGGTACAACCCAGGAAAACATCTAGTGCTTGCCCATCTTGACCCCTGTATTTGTTTTCCTTCTCCTATATGTTTTTCAGTATCTCGCCACGACCCCGAAAACACCTTTGATTGCAGTTTCATAGAGCCTCCATCTGCCACCGAGCATCAGACTCCATCCTGGTCCTCCCAGGAGTCTTTCTCCTCTTTTGAAACAAGCGAAGATGGCCCAGTTTACTGCGTACCCCATGAAGGTAAGTCATTGTCAAAACCAGCTGCCTGTTCAGCCAACAGGAAGCAGCAGTTAGGGAGTTGAGGAGTCTCTGAACAATTTTAGTGCTAACTCAGTAAGATGGAAAGCGATTGTGAAGACAGACTCACTGTTGTGGTAACGCCAGGCCTTCAGGCATGTGCACTGTGTGTGCATTGTGAAAATACAAACAGGAAATGGCACGAATGGTCGAGTCAGCATGTGGAATGTGGCCAAGTCGTGAATCATTTTCTTGTGTAAACAGTTGAGAGAGAAGGAGAATAACAGTTGGTGTTTTCTAAGTCACTTGGTTTGATGACAAAAAATTAGTCTGAAACAGTTCCCAGTTCCTCATCTCTTTTTTTATAGTAATGTGTGAGTGTTCTCTGGACACAGCCTTAAAACCAAGGTGTAAAACAAGAAAAACGTACAGCACTAATTGATAGAGTAATGAAAATGCAAAGGTTCTAGCTCTTCCCCATGTTTAACTACTTTCTTCTTCGTGGTTCATTTAGATACCATAAATGAGGGTAATACCAGACCCAGCCCCAGTGCCGCCACGGAGAATCTCGTGGCTCCTAATGAGGATGATGCTGGAGAATACACCTCTCTCAAAGACACAAGAGTGACAACAAAGCCTGCCAATGATGGTAGTGAGCAGCCACTGCTAAAGTCAGACAGTGACTGCTCTACAAGTGGATCGGAGTCAGCCATGGGAGCGCTTTATGCCCGCATTGCCCGTTTGTCTAAGAATTCCAAAGAGGAGGAGGACAGTAGCACAGCTGACACCAAAGCCAGTGACAAGGCCACGTCCCCTGAGAAGACCAAACCCCGGCCACCAGACCCCTCTACCAAACCGAAGGTGTCTTGGATTCATGGAACTGGAGCCAACCAAACAGAGAAGGGCCAAGCACCTTCGCCACCAAAGGAGAAGAGAAAATCCACAACGGAAGGTTCTGGAAAGGGGGAGGAGAAGCATCGATCAAAGGAGAAGTCAAGCAAGAAATGTGAGCAGAAGATTCAAGATGGTAAAGGTGATGGGATGGATTCCCCAAGCAAAATCAAAACTCACAAAGTTTCGGACCCCATCGAGCACATCAACGGAGCTGTCCAGAATGCCTTAAGAAAAATTGGAAACTTCCACTCAGATAGAAAAGGTAGCGACACTACCAAAGAGCCACCCAAGAGTCCAAAGATCATGCATCCTCATATAAACTCAGAGGCGGCCACTCTTCTCGCTGCGCAGCTCAAAGAGAAGACCCAGAGCCTGAATCGCAACGAAGGTCTTTCAGTTGGAATCAAATCCAATGGGGTGTCAACCCCCCAGGCCAACAGGGAGAAGCCCACGCCGCCCCAGAAGGCCAAGCGATCAGTGACTGCAGCGAACAAACCGCTTCTACCAACTTCCAACAACCTTCAAAAGATGATTGCTCCTGTAACAGACTCCAGCACCCCCGAGCCTCCAAGCCCAGAAATGCAGGCCATAAATGGGACCCAGATAGGAGATGCAGGAGATGCTACACCAAAGAAAACACCCATTAAAAAGCCACCTAGAAAGAAAGGCAAGGAGACAACCTCAGAGACAGAACCTAAGACCACTCCAAAGATGGCAATTATGCCGCCTCAGATCGTCAAATAGACACTTAATTTAGAAATAACTGGGCTGACCGTGCAGTGCCTGACTGTAGTGAATGAAGCCTTTGATTTAATACTTTCTTGTCTCGTGTTCATGATAAGCAAACTGTTGGATGGTTATCAAATGGAATTGCTGGATACTGGATATATTGTTCTGCCCGATGTTTAATTTTTTTTTTTTTTTTCATATCTTTTGATGTCCAGGACTATCTTGGAGAAGGAACAGTCACTGGTTCACATGTTGTGCCTTGAAAGGAACAGTTGTACTGCCTGTACAGTTTTGAACAAAATTCACAGTTGTATAGTAGGTGAAATTAAATTTTATAAAATTTTATATGCAAGTCTACATTTACCAAATAGCCTACCAGTCAAGACATACTGTAGATCCAGGTTGTCACAGTTTTCACAGCACCATGCAAAGAAGCAAACTAAAAAAAAAAAAAAAAACAGTGTTCACAATATTAGCAGAGGTAACACTTTGCATATTTGAATACAGTGGTACTATTATTTGTTATGGCGGTGCAACACGGTGCAAACCTTCTTTTCCACAAATCCTACACTTACAGTAAGAGACCATTTAGCTACATACATCTCATACCATACTGAGATTAAATTGCAGTATGTAATTATATCAGGTGAAACTTGACCAAAGATGGTTCAAAGGTTCCAAAAACATATGCTAAAGCTAGTTTTTTTTTTTTTTTTCAGCTAAAAAATTGGATTTTTATCAAAGATACAGTACATGTTCTAGCAAACAGTGAAGAGTGTCTCGGATATTTATGAGGAACCATTAATATCTTAATGCTGCTGATAAACCAAATCATTTTATTTGAATTTATTACATTTCGAGAGAGGTCTAGGGGAATAAACTAGACCCCTTAGCTCGAACGTCTAGGTCAGATTATTTGTGGTTTTTCAGTAGTACAGGAATTAACAGCAGTGTAGAGCACGATGTGGGGTTTTTGTTGCCTCAGCTCCAGTCACAGCATGTGGACAACAGACCATGCACTGGCGAGAGATTGATAGACGGTGTCGCGTTACAGTACAGTTACACAAACAAGTCTGGTGCTATGTTAGTGGGCGAACTGCCAGAAAAAGGATTAACAGCCAACAAACTGAGCTAGCGATTATTTTTAACTGTAAAGTTTTTGCTCGTGTGTGGCTGTTTCATTGGATCCAACTTTGTTCCTCGTCTGATTCCCAGGACTGTCAGGCATTTTACCAATGAGTGCAGCTTATTATATTTTTATGGATGCATAATAAACAGTTCATTTACAAATGGATTCAATCCATTATACACATCAACAAGAGTACATACTGGATGGGTATTACGCAGCGAACAGCATTATACTGTATACAGTATCTTTATTCCTCATATACAGCAAATACAAAGCATGCATACAGTACAGTATGTTGGTTTCAAGTTCAGTCATGATTAGTTGTTTAGGCATTGTCTGTTCAGAGAGAAAACTGTATTGTTTTTATTTAATCAGTTATATTTCACTTCTCATATAAGTCAAAAAAATCTTAATAATAATAATAATAATAATAATAATAATAATACACAGTCCAAAGCCATGCAGATTAGGCTAATTGCCGTTTCCCCGCCTAGAGCTCCGTTCCCTGGGATAAGCTCCAGGATAAACAGGAGAAGCAGTATAGAGAATGAGCGTGAGTTAGAATAATAATGATGATGGTAATAATAAGAATAACTTTCATTATTGCAAAAGATGGATGAGCAACACTTCCTCTATACGAGGTTGCAACTCAACTTATTCTCCATCACAAGCCTTGCATTTGCGCCATCGTTAAACCCCACTCCTGAATCATGTTTAAAAATCCCATTGTCGGAGTTGATGATCTCCGCCAACACTGCAGAACGTTTATGAAGATGACGCAATTGACAAGATGGTGCAATGTGCACATGTGGATGAGGAAGTTCAAAGAGGGAAACCAGCACTGAAGACAGATGCAGTAGGAGTTCGTCAACTCCGACAAAGGGAGTTGTCAAAGAGGATTCGAAACTGGGGTCCAACGATGGCGCAAGGGCGTGGCTTGTGATGGAGACTATAATACGTTTATAATACGAGTTGTACACTTGTATAATGGAAGTTGTCATTTGAACGATGTTTGTTAGCTAATGAAAAAGTTACATCAGTTTTTCCATTCCCTTCGGTACAACCTTCATAATAAAAATAATAATGATAATAGTCAAGTTTCTATATAAGAAATAAACACTTGGTGTTTCCTGAATTTAATTATTTTCATATAATATAAAGTCCCAGATTCTAAAGTTTCTTTTATTTGAATTTGATTGAAAATCTCAATTAGCATTTGAGCAAATTTTAGCATTAACAATAATAACAGGTATGGTGTTTTTATAACTGATTAAATAAAACAGTTCTTGGTTCTTATTATGGTTAAAAAGTTATTTAAATATTTGACATCTTTAAGCCTTAAAGCACTTGTACGTTATTTTAACTGATGTAAAAGATGACAATGTCAGAAGGATGCATTTTATAAAACTGGACTGTTTTGGAGTTTTATATATATCTTTATAAATCTTTAGGCTCTGGTGGTCGTACTGGATATGTAATGAAAGCAAACAATATTAATGAAATTTGATGTACAGTAAGGATTTTTGATTTATTACCGTCAGCCTTTCTATTAAATGGTACCACAAATTTCCCTTTTTATAATGGTTATTTTTCTACATCGCAAGGTATTTTGTAATAATATTGTTATCTATGTTTGTAAGCTGTGCTTATATAAGGTATATAATATGTTGCTCTTTCTTTTCTTTTCGTGTCAAATGAACTGGCTTTCAAATTTGATACTTTTTTTTTTTTTAACCCTCCTGCCTTACACGTTCAAGCATCAGGTACAAACTTATACGTATGAAGACTTTACTTAGAGCGTGTTGTTTCATCATGTTTCTCTGTTTATGTTATTGTTTAAAACGATAAATCATATGATGCGAGGTCAGCGAGAGATCGACTTCTTCTGCGCTTAAAGCCAAGGTCCAGTGATTGATGACAAAGAACACATTTTTTATGTTTTTGCACAGACCCTGAAACTGTTCCAGCTGCAGTAATAAGCCTGAGATGTGTGTCAGGACTGTTTTCCGCTCTGACCGAGGTCTGCGCTGAAGCATGGCCCTGAATCGGTCTGGATCTCTCACTTCGTTTCTGTTTGTTTTTATGTTGTTAATGTGTGGTTGTTCAGTTACCTTGTGTTGAAATAAAAAGAAAACCTGTAGCTCCTGAACGTGAAGGTTATTCTTAAATCAGAACTTCCTTTCTTTCCTGCAATATGGCCTGAAACTCCAGTTCAGTTGAAGTCAGTTTTTTAAACAATAGCCATTGCCACAAAGCAGCTTTACAGAAATCCAGATGTTGATTTAGATCTATTATGAGCAAGCCAGCGGCAAACATGGCATGGCAAAACTTTCTGAGACAACATAAAGTAGAGACATTCAGAGAAACCAGACTTAAAATGGAACCTATAATCTGAACGACACCAGATACGGATATTAGAAATACAGTACTATGCAATAATCTTGAGTCTCCCCATTTATGCATATTAAATTCAATTTAATAAAGAAAAGTTGCAACGTGCCTAATGACACAATTTAAAAATTGGTTGTTTATATAAGAACCTCAGCAGCAACCTCGTTTCCCCTCTCGCCTGTTCCAGCCACTCAGCACTGGCTTGATCATCTGTCATCATCTGCACCTGTTTTTCACTGGAGAAACAGAAGAGGGAGCTGTTGATTATAAGAGACGAGCACTAAGACGCAGCAGGGGACTCTTATTTTGACACAGGGGACACAGCAGGGGAGACGATCACCCATAATTCCTTACATCACAAAGAAAAATCATTGGCTCAGTTGTGATCACTTGCTGCTCGGTCTCAAAATAAGAGTCGCATGCGTGATACATGATACTCGGCGCTCGTAAACTAATACTTGCTCGGTTTCCGATTAAAGATTTATTAAAAATCTTTGCTTGGTTTGTGAAACACTCGTAAACCACGTTACTCGCAATCCGAGGTTCCACTGTATGAAGGAAATGAGAGGGGTCAAAACTTTTGCACAGCGTAGATAAATACACATAAAAAGTACAAAGTGTGTTAAAAGGATGCTCAGCATTAACATATTGTGATTTATATATAATGAAATAAATATAAATGATACAGAAACAATGCCAGTTTTTTGGCACAAGCTGATTTTAGGAAAGTGGAGCTTAAGGGAACTGTTTTTGGAGCCTCCACAGCAGCATAAACCATCCATAACAGTGTGTCACAAGTGTAGAGAGCTCATGAGTAGAACATCAGCAGCAAACATGCAGGTCTGGAGGTCGAGAGAACCTCCAGACAGCAGTGAAAATATTTCAGGATCTGGTGCCAATATCACATCAAAAGTCCACCACATTCCTGGGAACCATTCTTTCATCATTTTTCAGATGGTTCTTTGGATTGGTTAATGGTTTCAGTTTGCTAAATAAGTTTTTTTTTTTTTTTTAATAAGGTATCATGTTGAATGTGAACTGAAAGTGGAAGTCAGAG
>QMIH01000991.1:180966-217472 GCA_003987875.1 Clarias batrachus
TATATGTATATGTGTGTGTGTTAACAGGCAGAACTGTGCCACTGTAGAATGTAACCAGGGGCTTAACAAAAGAAATGAAACATTATATATATATAGACGCACATGTATATAATATGAAAAACTACTGTAAAGTAGATTAGAAGATTTGCTGTTTCCTGATTCCTCCATGCTTTTGGCCCTGCAGAGCGACAGGAAGGAGCGGCTGCCAACATTGTTGCCGGATGTCGTTGGGTTCCTACTCCTCTCTTTTCTGAAGCCGCGCCCATATCAGTGTTCGGTCGTTCTCAGCAGCTGGCATGGAGCAGCGGACGTGTCGCCATGAGAGGAAAAGCGATGTTGGTGCAAAGGCGTTCGGCCCTGTCGTGGGCCTCCAGGCGCAAAAACGCTGAGCTCAGCGCTTCAGCAGGCAGAACCGCAGGAGTGAGATCACATCCGTTTATTTGTATATGTGTGTGTGAGAGAGTGTGTGCAATATACTATTTCCAGCAAAACTGAGCTCGGACTGTGATTTAAGATGTTGTGATTTAGCCTGAAATACATTATAATTAACTGGGAAACAATATAAGCCAATAAAAGCTTTGTTGTTTTTGGTGGTTTTAGACTTGCGATATTTAGCTCACCTCATTAAATTTATTTCTGTCGTAGCCTACAGTAGCAAGTGATAGAATGTTTATTCATTGCAAGTTGAACAAAAAAGACCTCTCCATCTAGCACACAAGTGTTACGTTTCATTTATACAGGGTTTTATTTATACATTGTTCTGAAGTAGCATGTTACATCTACAGCACTTACATTTTTATCTCATTATACTGTACAGTACATCTGAGCATTTGGTGGTTAAGGGCCTTGCTCAAGGGCCCAACAGATGCAGGGGTTTGAACCTGGAACCTTCCAATCAGTGCAGTAGTCCAATGCTTTAACCAATAAGCTTCCTATGAAAAATAAAAAGCGAAGTGTGAAAAAGCATTTTGTTTGGCTGTCATTTTTTCAGCTAAACACAATGTTTTAATTTTTGTGAACATTGTGGTTAATCACTCAACTGATACTTAATGTCCAACATTCCCGAAGTCGTACGGACTCCTAGGGCCATTTTCAGGTGGGTCATGAGAATTTGAAGTGGTATGGGCTCCTAAAAGGTACAGTACAACTGTTCAACTGCAATTCCTAGTCTCAAACCTTTTTCTGAACCCACTGTGGACATTCAACTAGTGGAATGGCGAAGGAGCACATCTGTCTATGGGAACAGTACACAATTGTTCATTAGAATCAACACCACTTGCACATTACAGGAACTCACGTGGGAGTTATAGCCAGGTTCCCCATACAGTTAAATGTTTTTAAAGGAGTTCCTGGGAAGCCAGTGTTTCAGACGTGAAGCAGGCAGCCTGAAAAGACTTTCGACCTTGATGGTATCCAAGCACTAGTGAAACACTGGGATGAGTCCATTAGTGTAGCAGAGGATTATATGGAGAAATAAATGGAGGTTGTACTCTCAGAACCGTGTTCTGTTATTCTGCACAATCAAAAGTCCTGGTTTGACTCGTCATTTGTGGTTCTTGTATTCTTGTGCATCGGTCAGCACGAGTCCAGGATTAAAAATTAGATTATGTCTCTCTTGGCGTATACTGTACTGTAAGTGTACGAAATAAAGACGATTTGCTAACAGCTGTCTGCCTCCTCGCCATCACCGCTCTCTTTTCCTCTTTTGTCAGCATAATTTGTGCCGAGTTTATTAAAGAGGATCTGGCTGTAACGGAAAACAGACCTCTATCCATCTCTCTCTCTCTCTCTCTCTCTCTCTCTCTCTCTCTCTCTGAACTCCCTCATTTTGCCTCTTGCTTTCTCTTTTTACCTCTTTTTTTTACCCTCCCTTTCTCTGTCTCTCCACAGAGGAAGTTGTGAAGCCAATCTAGGTTTCAGGTTTCAGAGACTAACAGAGAAGCCAGGTTCGCACTCTGTCTCTCTCTCTCTCTCAACTATGTTTCAGAAAGGGACAGAGAGAAAGTGTGTGCGGTCTGTACTAACAGACATGGGTAAAAAATGTAAAAAAAAAAAACAAAAAACAAAAACGTATTGACACTAGTACACACTTAAACTTATGTCTCTTTCACCAGCACACGTCAGCCGGGTCAACCTACACTGACCTGGTGTAAATCCTGCCATCCATGTGTCCCGCTGTGACCAGAGTCAGACCACCAGCTACCCTGAAACACAATATGCAACCTAGAATAAGGAGAAGTTTCAGTTTTATTCTGACAAAACATCGACCTGATGCCTCTGTAAAGAAAAAGAATCAGGTCATTATGAAACGTCTTCTCATGTGTGTGTGTTTTTCTCTCTTCATCCCTCCCACTCTCTTTTCTCGGCTGTTTCACTGACTGAGCATGTGTTTCTCATTATCAGTGTGAGATTAGAGCCATGGCGTTGCTGCTGTAGTCTGCTCTCTCAATATCACCTCTGATGTGGTCACCTCTGTACTTCAGCATGTGTGTATGTGTGTGTGTGCGTGTGGGTGTGTATGCGGTGCGTGGTGCGACTCTATCCAGCGTACATCCGGTCCCTGGCGTGGTGATGTCACCAGTGCAAAAGCTCGAAATCTGTAAACACTGCCTCTTTTCCTCTCTCCCTGGAGCTCAGGGTGCAGCGGGGAGGAAATGTCAGACCTCGACCATGATCTTCATGCTAAAACAGGCTCGTTTAGAAATAATATATGGTGAAAAGGAAATTACCCTTTGGATCCTTTATCTAGCACTTTTTGCGCAACATTTGGCAGACACTTTTATCCAAGGAGGCAGAATCCGATCCAAGTACATGCATATACAAGCAGCTGAAGGTTAAAGGTCGTGCCCAAGTGCCCCACAGCGGCTCTCGGGTTCCAAAAGCATGGAGTCAGGGTTGGCTTTTTCTTTCTTTTTTTTTTTTTCAATCCATAATGTTTCCACACACATTACAAAACAAAACAAGTTTAGGTAGTTTAGACGGAGTTTATCAGATACTTTAAGTGCTTGCAAATTATACTGTATTTCTCAGTTGCAAATTTTATGATCATATCAGAGATATGATTAATGGTCAGACTTAAGGGGGTGGATTGGATTTTTAAAAAAATCTTTCTTAAATCAGAATTTAGGTGCATATAAGTACATTACAATAGATCTTAGTCCTTATGAACTTTCCTGTTCTGCACACAGACCGTGATGTTTGTTACCTGGATTGCTTAAATAATTGGGGCTGAATTCTACAACCCACGTTCCATGCAAAAATGCATTCCAAAGTTTAGTTAAAACTCATATGAAGCCTCTGCAGTCCTTCTGAGCAAAATTGAGTTGGTATCTTTCAAAGTTACGCCATACCAAGTAGAAATGTAACTCTCTTCTTTTCCTGGAACTAGCCGTATAGCTAATCGGAACTAGCCATATAGCTAACCTGAATTTTATAACAACTTAGAGCTATAGTAATGTACAGTGGAACCTTGGATTGCGAGTAACGTGGTTTACGAGTGTTCTGCAAACCGAGCAAAGATTTTTAATAAATTTTTTAATGGAAACTGAGCAATTATTAGATTACGAGTGCCGAGTATCATGTATCACGCGCTTATTTTTGAGACCGAGCGGCAAGTGATCACAACTGAGCCAATGATTTTTCTTTCTCTCGCTTTGCGGAATTGTGTGTAATCGTCTCCCCTGCTCCCCTGGGTCTTAGTGCTCGTCTCTTACTGGTATAATCAATGTCTCATATGTGTGCACGCGCGTAATTTGACACCGACACACACTCTCTCGGCCTCACACACGCAGACACACCTTCTTGACAGAAAACTCAGCTCTGTCGCAATTCTTTTCAAAGGTAAGGTGCTGGTTCACTTTTTTTTTTTACTTTACAGCAGTGATTTTGTTAGTATGTGCTCACGCGAGTGTCATTAGACAGATTTCTTTGTTTCCTCGTTAAAACAGTGGTGTGTGTGTGTGTTTGTTGTGAAACTTAAAAAGCAAGGTGGGGGGAGGGGGGATGAGTTTTACTGTGTAAGACGAGGCGAGGGAAGGGGCTAATTCCACACACACACACACACACACACACACACACACACACACACACACACACACACACAAATACACGGCGCCTGCGCACACAAACGGAAACACTTATTAACACAGGTTAATTTGTTTTATTTTTACTTTATATATTGTATCAATTATTTTTATGTATTTGTTTTTTGGGGGCTGTGGAATGAATAATTTGAGTTTTCATTATTTCTTATGGGAAAATTAGTTGGTTTACGAGTGTTTTGTAATACAAGCCCTCTTCCGGAATGAATTATGCTCGTAATCTAAGGTTCCATTGTACTTATATTCACCTCAATTTTGATTTAAGACTTGTCCCTAGGTAGGAAAAAAAAAAAAAAAACACTCATCCTGTTATGTTGGAAAATAATCAATTAATGTTGGAAGTTTGTCGCTCCTAATATAATATGGTATGTTAATATAACATGCCATGTCATACTTTTTAAAAGTTTATAGTTACAGCACGGTCAGTGTTGGGGCAGGGGGAGCTCGTCCCTATTATCACTCATGTTATAACAGCAATAAATGTCATTCTGTCACATGGCATTAAAAAGAGAGGAGAAATTACTAGCAGCCTGTTCTCAAGAAACAGATTTAAAATTCCTTCTATCCAGCCAGATGAATTTTGAGTACAAAAGACATAAAGTTAAAGCTCTAATGGATCCTGAAATGAGTGTGGTGGTTAGCACTGTTGCCCTGGGTTTGAATCTCATGTGTGGAATTTGCATCTACTGGTTTCTTCTGGTTTCCACAGTCCAAAGACATGCCGTGTCGGTTTGTTGGTGTTTCCAAACTTGTGTAACTAGGTGTGCGGGTTTGTGTGTGTGCTTGTGCCCTCGGATGGGTTGGCACCCCCAAAACAATGTCGACTCCCTGGGATAGGGTCCAGGTCCTTCAAGACCTTACACAGGATAAGGCACATAGATGGATGGATGGATTCAGAAATGACAGAAACTTCTTCTTTGGAACACTTGGCATTGATTAGGTCTTTGACCATTTATAGTATACAGTTACACAAGAGAAATTATTTATAATCGCATTATCTGGTTATTATGAAGAAGAATACAGTAGGTTCTCTTTTGAGTCTGGTTACTCTCAAGCTTTCCTTTTTGTATTGCCTGAGGGAGTTTTTCTTATCATCATGACCTTATCACCAACTTGCTCATTAAGAACAAACTGATGAATTTAAAATGTATATTTAGATTTCTGTAACGCTGCTTTGTAACAAAGCCTTTTGTTTTAGTTGAAATGAATTCAATTTTGGGTAAAATATCCTGTTATGGAGCACTGACACTGGAGACTCCTTACTACTATGTTAAATAAGCATCTTCTCACTAAAAACATCATTGTATCAACAATTTCGTTGCAAGTTTCAGTTTTGGAGGTTTAGCAAGTTGATCCTCTTTGTAATAAGCACTGGTGGAAGGTGATGAGATCAATTTACTTTGTTACTGTACTTAAAAGCAGTTTTCACCAATCTGTACTTTAATTCATTAGTTTTATTAGTGGGACTATTTTACTTTTGCTCCACTACACCCTAAAACAAATATCTGTACTTTCTACTTCACCATATTTGTATGTGTTGTTGCATTACGTAAATGCCTTGAAAGAGTGGTGAGTAGCCGCCTGCTCTTTAGTGTGAATTGCCTTCCCTCCGTAAAATGCTTGATCATGTAGCAGGTGTATGAAATCAATAGCAGAGATGTTCCAGACAACAGCAAAAACTGTGTGATCAAAGATTATAAGATATGCCTGTGCAGATCAAAGGATGAAATTTCAAAGATTTCACACAGAGACTCGGAAGGAGACCAGCAACATTGATGATATCGCGTCGAAAGATCTACTTGTGTTCCCAGGTACGATTGGCTTCCATATATCATTTGATCCATGCCTGAGTATTCTGTATCGTTCTCAAGACCACCTTCTCCACTTGGGGTCAAGTGTCCTTGGAGACAATTCCGTGGTCCTAATGTGAAAACGCCTTTAATGCTACAGTGAGCTCATACAAGCTCAGTATTTTTGATGCTTTTGTAAATTTGAAGTTCAGATCTTTTGTACTTCTTCCCAAGTAGAAATGTGATGAAGGACTTGTACTTGAGTCATTTTACCTGGGTTGTCCCTACTTTTATTAAATACAGGAATTGTGTATCTGACCTACCACTAATTATAAGTCTTCTTATCTAAATCATCCTCCAGTTTAGCTTGCATGTACAGTAAGGTATTAACAATGTATTAGATCAAGTGCTTTTGATGTATACCTGTGATTTACCTTTCAGCAAAACTACACTCAGAGCAATAGAAACTGAATCAACACCTCTTGACCAATCAAAATCAAGAATTCAACATGTGAAATAAAAGTGTGAATTTTACACGTCATAATGTTGAATTACAGTTTTCTTGTGATAATGAAATTACAGTGTGTGTGTGTGTGTGTGTGTGTGTGTGTGTGTGTGTGTGTGTGGTAATGAGCGCCCTGGGGACATAGACTTGCACGATCAAACAGCCAGCCTTCATTATTCACAGGAGGAAGCTGTACCTAAATGCTGAGTGCTGAGAAAACCAAAGAAATGTTTTTTCTTTTTCTTTTTTAAAGAAAAGGAAGAAGTAAACAGGGAGGATGAGAGCCTGCAGCTGAAAATAACTTCCGCTTCCTTATTATGCATACCGGGGGAGAGTATGTTTAAAGCAGGCATAGGGATGTGTGTTTGTTTGTGTGTGTGTGCGTGTGTGTGTGTGCGTGTGTGTGTGTGTGTGCGTGAGTTAGGATGCCCGACTACTAAAACGCCAAAAAGGACAGGATGAGCATCCTGATTGATCCTAATCCAAGCATAAGTGAGTCATCAGGGATGAAGGGATATTTGTAGTGAGAGGTGTGAAGCATCAGGAATAAATATCAGGAATATGAGGAACCTGCACGTGAAACAATGTGAATTTGTTTCACAGATGTGGCTGTAGGGTTTGCGTAACACTGAAACATTCCTGTTTAGGCACAAATAGTCCTCACATCCTCTCTCTCTCTTTCTCTCTCTCTCTGTAAACTTCTGTTCCTTTATGGTATTGTGCTGTGAAAGTTTTTTTTTCTGATTTTTGTGGTTTTTGCACATTTATCACACTTAAATTATTCAGATCATTAAGCAAATGTTAATATTGCATGAAGATAACCTGAATAAATACAAAATGCAGTTTTTAAATGATGATTTCACTCCTTAAGGAAAACATCTAAAGATCTGCAGGTCTCACTCACCTCAGTTAAAGATCAGTGCTCAATGATAAGAAAGAGACTGGGGAAAATGGCCTCCACGGGAAAGTTCAAAGTCAATAGCAACTGCTGACCAAAAAAAAAAACACAAACACTCGTCTCACATTTGACAAAAAAACATCTTGATCATCTACAAGACTTTTGGGCAAATATTCTGTGGACTAATAGGACAAAAGATTAACTTTTTAGAATTTGTGCGCCCCTGTTACAGTATATCTAAATTTCATATAAAGAACATCAAACACAAACACAGTCAGACATGGTGATGGTAGGGTGACGTCTGGAGCTGGTTTAAACTTCAGGACCTGGACGACTTGCCATGACAGATGGAACCATGAATTCTGCACTCTACCATACAATCCTGAAGGAGAATGTCCGGCCATCAGTCCGTGACCTCAAGCTCAAGCGCACTTCAATCATTCAATCAACATTTATTTGTATAGCACCTTACCGGAACCTAAGTTGAACCAAAGTGCTTCACAGCATCAAAACAAAATAAAACACATACTGTAAAGTTAAAAAATAAAATAAAATAATAATTGTATAATATAGCAAATAATATAGTTCACTGTCTCACACAAGTAAGAAGGTGCCACACCATCAATAGCACTAAAAACAAACATCAAAAGTTTAAACTGAATCCAGAAATGTACCAGAAGCCAGTGAAAGGAATACAGGATGTGATCATAGTGTGATGTGATCATATTTACGAGTATTAGTCACCACACGAGCCACGGCATTCTGCACAAGTTGCAGGCGATGCAAACAAGCTTAAGTGACATAAAGTACATTGCAGCAGTCTAGCGGCAAACTGATAAAAGCATGAATGGCTTTCTCCAGGTCACTCTAATTTAAAAAGGGCTTGACCTTTGCGAGGAGGCGAAGATGGAAAAAGCCTGCCTTGACAACAGAATCAATGTGTGTCTGAAAGTTTAAACTGCTGTCTAAAGTGCTTCCCAAATTTTTGACTGCTTGGCTAAAATGAGGGACCAGGGAATCAAGACCAGCAGTAATAAAACCCAGAAAATCGGAGGTGTCAAACAGAATACATTCTGTTTTATGCTCATTCACACAGAGACAATTCTGTGACAGCCAAAGTTTGATGTCATGCAAACAACTATGGATTGATTTAAGTGCATCGGAAGAATTTGGCACAACTGGCAGATAGATTTGAAAATCATCTGCATACAGATGAAATGAAACACTGTGCTTTGAAATAATCAACCCTAATGGCAGCATGTACAAGGGAAATAGAACAGGGCCCAAAACGGAACCCTGTGGAACGCCAAAGGTCAAAGGGGCTGGGAAGGAATAGAGATCACAAAACATGACAGAGAAATTAGATGATACTGCAGGATTAAGATTGGATTCCTAGAGAAGAGGCCTGACCACAGCGTGGGACAAACCCTGAACTGAGGCAACTGTTAATAAACGAAAGGAAACATGGTTATAGTGTGTTTAAAAGCTGTTTTAGCACCCAAGATGGAATAATGTCCAGAGGACAGTTATTTGGGGATAACCGCTGGACCTCTTCAGAGAGGAGAGATAGTGTAGTGACACTGGCTCAATTCTATTAAACACAGATGAGGGCAAATAAGAATATATCTCAAGACCTTTAGAAGGAGTGTTAATATTCTGCCCAACAGAGGCTTTCTTATCAACAATATGATTTAGAAATTCATCACATAATACATGTTTCAGAACATTGCAAGATGGATTTGTAACAGACTGAATTGTATTGAACAACACCTTAGGATGATTACAGCTGGTGGAGATTACATTTGACAAGAACACACATTTAGCGTCTTTAACTGGTTTTTGAAAATCAGAAAGATTATCACGCATGTCCTTCATCCACCTGCGCTCGGCTAGTCTGCAGGGCTGCCTGAGGGCATGCGTAGTATCATTAAGCCAGGGGTCAGGTTTGGTCTTCATGGGTCTGTCCTTGTAATGTGCAATGGAGTCCAAAATCCCTGAGCAGGTGGAATAGAGGGTGTAAATAAAATCCTCTGGGCACAGGGAAGAAGCTAGCTCATCCTGAAACTAGTGTTCATAAATGCATCAGCAAACAATCCAGCTGTGATTGAAGGGCAGGCTGGAGTACAAGATTTTGTAGTAGATAGTTGAAAAGAAAATTCAAAAATAACAGGGAGGTGGTACAAAATAAAAATATCAATTATTTCCAAGATGGCTACTGGAAGTCCATGTGAAATTACAAGGTCCAGTGTGTGGCCATGCTGATGCGTAGGGTCATTTACTGATTGTGTCAGGTCAAAGGAATTTAAACAACTTTGAAAGTCATTTACCAGTTGACTGGATGGAAAACAGGCATGAATATTAAAATCTCCACAAATGAGTAAACTCTATATTCTGGCATTCATTCAGAAAGTAACTCCGAAAAACTCAGAGATAAAGTGCTTATTGTATTTAGGTAAATGATAGATAATAGCACACAGTACAGGACACGTACTGTAGGTCATGCAGCAGGACAATGATCTGAAACACACCAACAACCACCTCTAAATGACAAAAAAAAATGAACAACATTAAGGTTTTGGAGTGGCCTAGTCAAAGGCCACTCTAAAGGCAAGTTTGGATGTAAATCTGATTGAGATCCTGAAACATACCGTTCATGTTGAAAAACTCTCCAATGTGGGTGAATTAAAACAATTCTACAAAGAAGAGTGGGCCAAAATTCCTCCACAGTCATGTGAAAGACTTATTGTCATCATACACAGTTATCACAAATGCTTTATTGTTGCCTCCAAAGGTGGCACAACCAGGGAATGTAGCTTTTTAGGACCAGGCAGGTTTGGACAGCTTTTTACCAACAATAAATGAGAAATAGAGAGGAGGGGGGAAAGTGTGAAGAGAGAGAGAGATAGAGAGAGAGAGTTTGGCAGTAATCGAAGTAAAAGAGAGAGTAATTGAAGGATGGAGAAATAAAGGAAGAGAAAGAAAGGTAAGGGAGAGACAGAGAAGAGTAAGGGGAAAATAGGAGTAATTAATGAAGGGAGATAAGAGAAGATATGAATAGACACACATAGATGGAGAAAGTGAGAGTGTGAATGGGTGAGAGGGAGAAAGAAGAAATAAAAGTAATAGGAGAAATATAAAGAAATTGATAAATAAGAGAAATATGCAAGATCGAGACATAAAATAAAGAGGAGGAAGTGATGATAATATGCGGGGTGAGAAGGGAAAAAGAGAGATAGAGGAGTGGAGAGGAAGAAGGGAAGAGATGAAGAAATGTATGGTAGGGAAGAAGAAGGAAATAGGGAGCAAATAAAAATGAGGAGAGATGAGAGAGGAAGAAAAGTGGAAGGAGATAGAGAAGAGAAGCGGAGAGAGGAAATGAGATAACAAGATGAACAAGGAGAGACAGAGAGAGAGAGCAAAGGGGGTGGAGGAAATCATTTTCACTGGTTATGTGTGACAGGAAACACAGCCCTCTGCTGGTTATTTACTATAAATGCACCATCATGCTACACAACAGTAATATGTGTACAGTATTTATTCCCACCTTCTCTTTGAGGTATTTGAAGCTTCCATTTAGCCGCAATTATCCCTCCACCCTATCAATATCAATAAATTCTTTAAAAAAAAAAGATTAATTTGCAATTATCCAGTTATTTATCTTTAAAATTTTCACAACTCTTACTAGTATATCTCTTTAATTACTGAGCTGACACACAGTATGGTACTTACTTTCTAATATACTGTAGTACATGTACCAATCAGACTATGGTACAGTACATACAGTACATACTGTAGATGTATCAAAGTATGTACTATGGAACATGTACCAGGACATGTACAGGTTTATGTGCCATAAAGGTAATATTTTTTATAGTATGGTATCTACTGTATGTAACATTAATTAAATACCATAGTGTATTACACTACATACAATAATATGATACTGCCTGTACTATACCATAACAGTAATAGTACATATCTAATATGGTACTGTATGTACCATATATCATATTAGATACCTCAGTGTGCTGAACTCTCAATATACTGTACACAATAAGTACAATGGTATTCACCAAAGTATTGCGTTACACACTAAAGTACTATCACCATACCCACTGAAGTACCATAGTACTGTACCTACCCCGGTACTCCTAAAAATCCTATAGTGTGCAGTACATTCATATAATCTAATTCTACGTTATTTTCTTCTGTATGTAATAGACAGAACTGGAAATTTCTACTAATTTTACGTTTGCTTATAATAGAAAGAAAGATGTGAGAAATTTACATTTCAGATACATTACATTTCAAGATTCCACTTACGGCCTTCAAAGTATAAGGTATCAAAAACCTGTATAATATACCAACTCTATAATGATATAATTTAATTGAACCTAATGAATAAAACATACAATCCTACGCATACAGTTAATTTGTTGTTATTTGTAACATACAGACATTTGTCCTACAGTTTTTTAGAACACTCCCTGTTGGTCTCGGCACGTGATCTTTGCAGAAAGCCTGCATTGTTTGGTAAAGAATATGTTTTGTCTTTAACTTATTTTAAGGAAGTCAGGTATATCATGTGGGATTTTCCAGACTACTACACGTATAATGTTGTTTTGGTAGTGGTGGTCTTTTGTATTTAAATCCTCAGGGTCTGTCAGGTGTTCGCTATAATCAGTTAGTACATGCATATAAAGTAATGCCAGTGCATTTCCTACATGTGTTTAACTCCACACAGTTTACTGAAATGTCAGCAATGGACAAAAAACTTATAAAACAACTCTCACACTCTGACAATAGCAGGCAGCTACAGATTGAGGGAACTGTGTAAATATTCCTGTGAGCTCGCACAGGGCTTGACCGCTGCCTCTTTCAAATTATGAGCCTCAGTGAGTGAGTTATGAGCAGCTTTTAGTTCTGTTTGGAGGAGATTAACACATTAAAGCCAGTGTGGTGTGAAAAAGGTTTCTGGAACTGTGGGAAACTCAAGAAAACTTTAGGTGCTCAGTTTCATCAGAAATGGTTGAACTAAAAGCAATGAGCTCAAAAATAATATAAATAAGGCAATAAGTAAAATGTATAGTTTTATTAATAGTTGGGATTTCAGATAGAATTGTGTTTCAGTAAAACATACATAAAAAATCACACCATATGGAATATTCTTTTTATCCTTATATATATATATATATATATATATATATATTGGAATATATTTTTTAAGAAGGTGTCTGATAAATGAAAAAGGTATTGGTGCTTAAAAGTGTCTCAGCCACTGTAGGTGAAAACGTGAATTTTCAGATAGGATCATATAACACCATTTTTTATAATGCTTAGTGCTTCTTATTTCCTGACCCATGCTTTGTTTTTTTTTGTAAATATGCATACACATTCATATTTTCTATCATATAAAAAGAAACATATTTGCTAAATACAAATATTTCATGCCCTTTTATGTATTCTATATATGTATTATGTATAAAATCGTTTTTGAATTCAGTGACCTTAACTGTCATTCAGATGAAGCTTGGCCAATTTTGATTTCACATGAAAAGACCTAAACCTTCAAAAGTGTATTATTCCAAAATACAAAATTGTCAACATATTGCAACATGAATTTGACATGGTCACGGACACTACAGATTTTCTGCTTTTTAAGCTTTTACCGAAAAACTAATGTATTTAAGCAGCAATTTGTACAGGTCATATGGAAGCTTCTAGAAGCTTACAACAATTTTAGTATCAATACTCATAAATAAATATGAATAATTGGTATTTTAAATGATTCTTGTTTTACGCCCATTTTTGGAGCTCATATAAAGTCATCTCTCCACAATGGCTGATGTTAGCAACTTAATTTTTTTAGGGAAGCAACATTGGTCACTTTCATGTTGCATAAAAATAAAGAGAAGTAACTTGTTTGGCACACATCATTACACATTTTCTGTATTATATGTATATTTAAAAAATCAGCACCAATACTTTGTTTTAGGTCTTAACACACATTAAAAACATTTAGAATATTATTTAAAAATGATTTACTTGAAATGAAATGTTAAATTAATTTATTTTGATTCTACATTCTAATATACAGTAAGTAACCCGTGATCTTGAGGAAACTGAGATGGTGGAGCTTCCTGTTAAACATTATTTCAGTGGTATTAAGGTAAATGCATTACTATAAATTAAATAATAAGTGACTACAAACCAAAATAGTTGTTTATTGCAAATAAGATGATAAGTGGATTCACGCGTTAATACAAACATAACAAAAGTATTAAATAATATATTTCAGCAGTGGAGGTGGAGGTTAGTGGGAGGGAGTTTCAAACTGCACTAAGGATTTTATTAATGTTATTAGTCATTTATTTGAAACATGCAAATACAGCACTGAGCATAAACATTAGCATGTGCACATTAGCATGAACACTTTACATGTGTTTCAAATTACCTTTATTTTACATAACAGTAGATGGATGTATATTCTGTATATCATTATATCCAAAGCCTTTTCATTGAAATTTAAAAACACTACCTGTTTGCATTCATCTTGTGCAAAGATACATGGCATTGAACAGACCAATCAGGCTTCGCCACATGAATCCAGATATCAATGCACCTGTATATACCACAGACATTTTCCACTACTGTGAGATTTGGCCATGTGGCTCTCGGTGCTGATCATCTTGGCTCTCTGTGCCACGGGAGAAACAGAGGAAAACACGACACAGAGTCCGGCAGGAGAAGAGAAGGTCATCATTGCCAGAGGAAAACTGATCGTGAGTAGTTTAATCGAGAATATGGACAGTTTTGTGGTTATGTAGTAAAAACAATAACATGATATGACCAATCACACAGTGACGTCTTGTGTGGAAGTGGAAATCATAGGCGTTAAACTCTAGATTTACCACTAGATTTGGGTTGAATTGCATTGTTGTATTGTATACAACAGCGCTGTTAAATAAAATAAACCAACTTTTCAACCTTTCAAGGTGTTGATTATTTTCAGAACATTTTTGCATAAAAATTTTCACATAGTGTATCTTCCTTAATGCGCTACTTTTAAATGTAATTATTTCCAGAGTAACATGGTCTCATATGGAGGATGCGACAGGTAAAAAGATTTACCAAGCGTAATTATTTGATTGATTTGGTGAAATTTCTCTTAAGAGACTTTTATGTAACATTTTTGGAAGAAGTCTCCAGGGCAAGGGTTTTGTAATAATGAGAGGTAAATATACAGCTTTTTTCTGACATGGAAAATTCTTTGACAAGACAAGGACCTGGGTCTATTTATTTATTTGTTTATTGATTGATTGATTGATAGATTTAAAAATCTTATTTTAAAAGAAAACAGTGAGGAAAATACTGCTTTACATCATGTTTAACAGTTTTCCACAACATGAAACACTCACTCACTCACTTATTGTCTATATCACTTTATCCTGTGTACCGGGTGGCAGCGGGCCTGAAGCCAATCCCTGGAGTCTTGGCGCACAAGATGAAGTACACCCTAGATGTGGTGCCAATTCATCGCAGGGCACAAACACATGCACACATACTACAGGCAATTTGGGAACTCCAGTTAGTCTAATCTGCATGTCTTTGAATTGTGGGAGGAAACTGGTGTATCCGGAGGAAACCCGCCACATACAGGGAGAGCATGCAACCTCCATGCACACAGACCCGAGGCGAGAATCGAGCCCGAACCCTGGAGGTGCAAGGCAACAGTGTTAACCAGTATGCCACTGTGTCACCACCATGAAGCACAGCTGTAAATAACCAAAATATGACATGTCATGTGGTCTATAAGGAATAAAATGGCTTTGAAATAAAATAGGTTTGGACAGGTCTGGTTTCATCACCCTACTGAGCTGCTGATTGTGTACCTCTAACCTCTTTTAATTGTGAATATATAATCATATTGCTTTGAACATGGTTGCTTTATTCAGCTGGAAAAGCTGCTCTGTTTCCCAGTACGTAAACTGTGTGAGCATTGCAGGGATAAAGATAAACTGTGTGAGGATAATAATGATATGTAATATAATAATAACCCCTGCAACATGATCAGCTGTTTTTAGCTAGTTACAGTATACGAGTTAGATCACATGGCCTTGTGCTCTCAATATCACTTTATTCCAATATTGTTCCTTAATTCCTGTATATTGCTCACTAAAGCTACCTTAATGCCTGCATTACGTTATTTTAGCATTACCTTAATGCTAAAATGGCTTCTACTGAAACAATAAACCGGAATGAATCAAATTCATGAATAAAACTGCTATATTTTCATTTAACACTGATCTGTTCGCTAATGTTTTTCTTTGTTTGCTTTCTCTTCTGAGGCTCCCAGCGTGGTGGGATGAGCGATAAAGAAGATGCCCGAGCTCTATAAGTTTGTCATGGAGCGCTGGGCACTGTAGTATCCTCACACTAGCATGAATTAGTATAAAAATGGCTGTTCATAGTGAGAAACCAGTTTACTCTGAGATAAAAAATAATTTAAAAAAAAAGATATCTCATTTTAGATGAAAAATAAAGAGGTTTTGGAGCTGGATTGTTTAAATGCCTAAATGCACTAATCTAGTTTTAAATGCACAATCTTTGAGTCACTGTTCACTTTAACCTGTTTGTAAAAGTCATAATCTGGACTATGATTCTGGAGAAAGCAAAAACCCACGTCTTATCTTCTACAATGACAAGGATGAGGAGGTGAAGGTAAGAGTTGCTTCTTGTGAATGTTTTTTTCTTTTTTTCTTATCATCTAGACCACTTTATCCTGTACACAGGGTTGCGGGAGGGCTTTGAGACTATCCCAGGAGACTTGGCGCACGAGGTGGGGTACAACCTGGACAGGGTCCAAAACTTTCCCAGGGCACACACACATATATACCCACATAACAGGCAATTTGAGAACACCAATTAGCCTAATCTGCATGTCTTTGGACTGCGGGAGAAAACCGGAGTACCTGGAGGAAACCACCAAGCACGGGGAGAACATGCAAACTCCATGCACACAGAGACGGGAATCGAACCCAGACTCTGGAGGTGCAAGGTGACAGTGTTAACCAGTACACCACCGTGTCGCGAGGCTAATATCATTTGAGGGAAATCTTCTCACATATTAGCATGGACTAGCATGAAATGTTACTTTTACCTTTTTTTTTTTTTTTTGCTCAGATGACCTTTTTTTTTTTCCTCAGGTTGTTCCATTGAAGAAGATGAAGGCAGATGAGATCAGTGATCTTCTGGACTCTCTTGGTTTCTACAAGAGATCACAGAAAGGCGAGGAGGTCCCTGAAGAATTTAAAAACTTCCCCATGATGGCACCACGAGATGAACTGTGACCCCTGGTGGCCAACAGCCATAACTGCACTGAGCAAAAATGATGACGCCCAGGACCTCAAGGCCTCACAATCGGGTCAGGTTCTGGACTGAGAGAGCTTTAGCTTGCTGCAGCAGCTGTTTGCAACTAATCACTTAAACATGATGAACTTCCTAATAAATGGTTTTGAAAAACCTTTGCACGGTGCACCAGTCATTCATTTATTTATGACAACCCACTGATTCTGTCAGATTGGATCAAATGTGTCTAAAACAGAGTGTCTAATCACGACACGATAGAACCCAGAACTGTTCAGCACCTTGTATTTAGTTTGCACATTTAATCAGAATCCAGACAAGGCACATGCACGAAAAACATTAATCCCCTGTCGGGGGATTTAATCTGGTTAGCGCTTAGCCATCTGTCACTAATCTCAGTCGACACGAGACAGAGCCTCAGAGGGACGAAGTGCAGCATGGATGAGTGGTTCTTTTAGGCCACCATGCCAGTGTTTTACACCCCAATTCCCCAGAATCTCAGAGTGGGTCTGGTGCATGCCAGCAGTGCTATATTTATCAACAACAGAACAAGAGATTGTGGTTATGGAGTTGAGGATGAAGGTGAGTTTTTGCCTTTAAAAAAAGTTTTTTGTAATTTAGTGCCAAATTCAGAGTTCTGAAAGTTGTGAGGTTTTACTGTTTTACATCTCCAGTGAAGTTGACATTGCTACATTTTCAATGCTGGAAATTAGGAGCCCAGCTTCTGACTTGTAGAAAGCAAATAATAATAATAATGCTTTTGCATAAAGTGTTTAATCAGATGGAATGTTAGCAGGGAATAGTAAGGTCTTTGCAATTAAATTAAAACATACGTCACACTCAGCAGAGTACCTGAAATACTGTATCTCTCTAACACATTTCCAGTTTCCAGCAAGGTTTCATCTCACCTGCCTCTACAGATGCTTCTTTATTTCAATACGTTCTTCTTTCCTTTATGGTGGCTCTCCGAAATTGTCATGCTGGACTTAAAGGTGTGTCTTAGTCTTTCAATCTTATATTTAAAAAAATAAATCAAAACAAAAGTTTCAACTAATATATAGGTGCATGTTGGAAGCTAGCCAATTGACCAATATTATTATAGTTTATGAAATGTGTTTCTTTACCTTTGCATTAGACAGAAGCATTGATGAATTAGGTGACACTGAATATTTTTAAAATAGTGTATATAAATAAGTTTCATATAATATTTTTGTATACTGCGTTATTGTAAACTAGGAGTGGCTTGTTTGGACTCATAAGTGCATTTTTAAAAAATGTACAACTGTTTTTTTTTTTTAATGTACAGTGACATCTGTTGAAGTTTGTGATGAACCTTTTTTTTCAAGTCATTTAAATTTCAAAGTAGCATATCTTTTCTTCCCATCGGCTGGCTGCAATGAAACAGAGTCTATGTGTTACCACAAACCTGGCCAAAGACACCTGTGAAAACCCCATTGAAATTTGTTCAGTAGTTTTTACGTGATGTGTGGACAAACAAACAGACAAAAAAAATCCAAAAATCATCTTGATGTGTTCTATGACTCTCTGATCTTATCCCAGCAATATTTTTTTTAAAATATCTTTAATGTACAGACATGCCACCATGCCACAGTTTTATTATATATGTATAGATTATTGTAATACAAGGTATTACTGTAGCAGTAAATTATATCGTATAGACAGTATTTTTATTATCAGAAAAAAAAAAAACTATTAGACTATGAAGTTAGTAAAATGGAATTTAAACTAACATTGGACAAAAGGTGAAAAATTGAAAAAGGGCAGTTTCCCAGTTAAGAAATAGTGCAGCCACATTGAAAATAAATAAATGAATAAAAAGAATTACTTAAAAAGTATACAGTTTGCAATTATATTTAATTTATGAAACGTATTTGCTTTAGACAGAAGCATTGAACCCATGAGGTGGCATTGTGGTATTTTTAAATATGCTGCAACCACAAATTAACATATTGAGGCCATGAGTTAGAGAAAATCAAGTAAATTAGTCTGTTGTTGTGACAGGAGCCAGTATGGAGTTGAACTAATAATATTACACTTTCACAATATGACATTTTGGAATGAGGCTTTAAGACATAATGTAGTCACTGGCATTGTTAAGGAATCACCTTAAGCCATTCTCAAGGCAAGAGCTCACCATTTCTGACCTACATTTTTACCTGGACAAAGTTTTCCTTTATAATTAATCTATAATCTAAAAAATAATAATAATTGTTTTATTCATTTATGCATTTATTTATTTTGGTGCATTTATAATCACTTAATCAGTCATATCAACAATAAATAAATGATTAACACTTTCTTTTAACAATTGATGGTTCTGAAAGAAACTTTTACAAAATTTGTAAATTGATCATTAGAAAAAAATATATCATAGCCACACATACAGTGTTGTAATACAAAAGAACATTGCCTGACTTAATTAATGAACAAAACAATAAACTGGTTTGCAAATTATAAACAAAATAAGTAAATGACTAAAACTAAACTGAAACTAGACTACAACTACAGTATAAATAAATGAAATAAAAAATTTCAAATAATAATATTAATTAATTAATTAACTTTTTGCAGATGTACTGTAACAGTAGGATGAAACTTTAACTGTATGGCTCTTGCACAAGTATAATTTTTTCCCCAGCTTTTTTTTTAGTCTAACCAGCATTGCACCGTCATCCCTTCATGTTAGCTAACTGATGGACTGCAGGTTGATTAAGATTGGTTCCACATCCTAAAAAAAAAAGCTTCTATGGCTAGTATTTAGAGAAAGTGGAAAGATGAATACAGTAGGATTTTTTGCTTGTTCCTCCTAACAGTACCAACCATGGTGAGGTAATTCTCCAGAAGATGCTGACCCAATTCATATAATGTTATCTTAATTATCATCACCAAATCAGTCACATTATAGGAGTTTAGAACCTATTTAGGGCCCAAGTATGCAAATACATGCAAACACTAACTGCTCTGATCAACTTTAGTTGCATGGAAACATTCTAGGAATCATTAGATTACTTGTTAATTGTTAGTTTGTTTGACACACTGTCACCTATGAATCAGTCAAGCATTAAACAAACATCTAACTTAAGGCATGAACCAGTGAGAAGCAGGTGCAGATGATGAAAGATGATCAGGTCGGTAAAAACATTTGATCCCATTTCTTAAAATTTAATTTACATAATTAAAATTTAATTTAATATGAAAACGATAAGGGGTGGCTCAATACTTTTGCACAGTAACGTATACACCAGCTACAGGAGGGAAAAAAAAAAGTTAAGAAGACTAATACATTTTTTGCATAATCTTTGTAAATTTGGAAAGGTTCCAAAAATTCAAGGCAAAAATAATGCAATGTATGCTGTTTTTTCTGCTTTCAAATATCAAAATGCATCAAAATTTACCCAAATGGTAGGTAATGGCTAAATGGTAGGCTATTATTATCATAATAATTTACAGTCATGAAATACTTTTAAAAAAAATTACACCTTAATGATAAAAAAAACATCACTTTAGATTTTTATCATTTTTTTTATAAAGTAAGCATCAGAAAGATATATTAAAAAATATCAGTCAAGCAAAACAATCAAAAAGTTACTGTACTACTGTTTTGGCTGATTTGAGGTTGAAAGTTATATATGTTATATATACATACCATACAAATATTTTCAATTAATTATTGCGTAATTATTGTTTGAGACAAAACTACTGTCACTACTAAATCAATGTTTCTATTTTTGTCTTAAACCCAGTTCATGCTACTGCCTGGATACTACCAGTGTCTAATGGTGGGCGGGATGGTAATAATTAGCGCACTTGAAGTTCTCCGGCTATACCTCGGCTACATTGGGAACCTGAAAGAGAAGGTGATACGAGTATAATTAAAGTAAAGTGTGTGTTTGTGTGCGTTTGCACTGAAATTATTCAGTACAGTTCTGCACTCCTTTCTTCTCCCGTAAGGTCCCAGAGCTTGCCGCTTTCTTGCTGATCTCTCTAGCCTTCCAGATGCCCATCCTCCTCTTCTTCCTCACTGATGATGGCCTTATAATTCTCCCTCTGGAGCGAGCAGTACACTCTCTGTATCTGTCCTTCCTCCTGGGTGAGGTGATGTCCTCATTTGCAGCTCTGAGGGTCATGACACGGAAACTGGCTCTGCAGTTCCACCTCAGTCAGATCGGGCCTGTAGACACGTCCTCTGTGTTTAGGTTCGCTTGTGGGAACAGGAGTGTTTTACCGGTTAATACAGGCAAAGGAACCCATCCACAGTGATTAGACATAGGAGTCATGTTTTATTCAAACTGTATAAGAACCTTTTGAACCATAATGTATTTTGAAAGAGTTTATACATATGAATATAAATATACAAGAACAAGAAGATACAAATAAAAAGTTCCTGGTTTAAACACTATGTGTCAGTATCACACAACCAGACCAGCTTTCATTCAATTCTGTCTGCTTTTTAAAAAATTATACTGAAATTAAATTTTTAGTCATTAATGCTACAGAGACTCTACGTAGACGTAAAACAACAACATCTGGAATATCTAGCGCAGGAATATAATAATATAATAAAACTGATATAATTGATAAAATTTATAAATCTTACAAACAAAAAAACAAACAAACAAAGAAGAAACACATTTAATTGCTTATCTAAACAAAAAAAAAACAATTGAATTAACTTGTCCTTTACTTCAAGTCAAGTCAAGTAGGCTTTTATTGTCATTCCAACCATATACAGTGAAACGAAACAACGTTCCTCCAGGACCAGGGTGCTACATACATGCAACAACATAAATTTACAACACACATTTTTACATTTTTAAGTTAATCTAAAAGAACTATCAAATTTCTATACAAAAATACACAATAGACAAAGTGGACGTGCAAATGTGCAAACAATGAGGTACATGACAAAAACAACAATGTAACACATAACAGTCCTTTTTTGATGAAGTATGACTTGAGGTAGTGGGAAGAGCAGCAGTAAACAGTTTACATTTTGACAAGAGTATTGTGTGCAAATAGCAGTCAAATAAATATTGTACATAAATACTTCTTATGTATTATGTATGCAATTTACTATAAATAACCTGTGGCCTCTCTCTTTCTGAGGCCACAGGTTATTTATAGTAAATTATAGTAAACATACTGTACTGAGCAGGGTGCAAATGGATTATATATATATATACATATATATATATATATATAAATTAAAATTTCAAGAAACGTTTTGGCACCCTGCTCGTTTCCTACAGTATGTTAAGCTGTGCAATACGTATCATGGCCACATGGTGACGCAATACAACAGTTACACTGGCCGCAAACACTGCTGCCAATAAGCATTCATAGGATGACTCATCACGCTAGTTCTCATGCGGCACACACACAAAAACACACACACAAACTGCAGTAGGGAATACCACTAGTGTCTGTGTTAATCAGGTTTAAACCTTTAGTAGTTTGGGAGGGTTTTTGAATACTTGGCAACTTTTAATAATATGGAAATACAACTGTGTTGTAAAACAGATACAGATCTTTTTATATGAAATCATTTTGGATTTACATAACCATAAATGTTTTCTCATGGCATTGATATCGGCAATGATGGCGTCTTTACAATTTCAGCTTATTGTATACCTGAGTGATGCTGCTTATCAAAGCTGATAGATAGATGTAATATCTTAAACAGGCGATTGAATAATGAACACTCCACTTAAACTGATGTGTGATTTTTTTTTAAAATTTTATATGAGATGTTTATTTATGAAGGAGTGTTAGTGATGTGTAACAGCTCAAGCAGTAACTTTAAGTTTTCCACCATGGGAAAGTCTTAAAGAATTTTTGCCATAATCACAGAAAAATCAGGAATATATAAACTAGAAACTACTACTACTGTAGATGAAACTACATGAAACTAGACAAACTGTTAAAAGAAACACTCAGTGTATCATTATAATATATACAAAGCATAATCATTGGCTTATTCGATGAAAACGTTCTCACGTATCCGCGTATAATTGGATACTATCGTACTGTTCACTAGCAATAGATGCTATTCTGAATGTTCTATAATAATTGCTGCTGCTGCAGTCAGTGTAAAGAGTGACACTTTTGAGACAGTTGTAAATGATGTTGTGCATTTCAACAGAGATGATGATGGCAATGATTATATAGAAGTTTTTTTTTTTTCTCTTCTATAATCATTGTCTCATTAGAGTTAGGAACTGATCTCTGTACGACTGCTGCTGCTCTTCCAGATGTTCTGCCATCTTTCATTTGTATTAACATGTTGAATCCGGAAGTTTTTTCCAAGCTCTTTGATGAGTGAGTAATTTCTACTCAGCACAGAAACTATTGCATATGTATTTTTTTTTCTTTTAGAAAAGTCTGGAAAGGTTCATGAATTTTTTTTTCATTATTATTTGGTCTACAATCTGTTTCGATGTAAATGAACAACTTAATTATAGTGTATTACCAAAAGATATACCTAAATAACACTTTATGATTGTGCAGACTAGCGGAACACAATGATGAGAATAAAATTTCCCTTTTTTTCTCTTTGTAATCTTCTGCTACACTCATGCACTTATCCCAGTTTTTCACTAGTGTCCTTGGATAACCATCAAGGTAAAAGGTTTATCAGCACACCGGAGCCATGATCGCACTCCCTGTCTGATTCATGTCTGAAACGCTGGCCTCCCAGGAACTCCTTTAATGGCCCAGACATGTGGAAATGGCTTGGAGCGAGGTCAGGACTGTACATATGATGTGGCAATAACTTCCAGCTGAGCTCCTGTAAGTGGTGTTTATGAATGATTGTGTGTACAGTTCCCTCAGACAGATGCGTTTCTACAAGATATCAGTCGATTTTCAGGGATGTATTTTAGATTTTATGTACTGTAAGGAAAAGAACCTTAGGACAGCTTGTCCTTTTATACATTGCTTCAAAGTCAGACTAAAACTGGTGTCTGGAGGTTTTAAAGGGGCTCGATCACTATTTACTATATACACCTGTACAGGTACAAAAGTCTGACAGCCATTTGTATATCAGTTCATTATTCTTGCTCGGTCTTTATTATCCTGTGTCTGTTTGTGTATGTGAGATGAAATACATCTGCCTAATTACAATATTACAGCTGTACACGCCTCCAGTTATTGCTGCTTTAAAGGTTTTTAATGAGCACTCCGGGGCTCTGTTGGAACTGTTGAAGCACCTGAAACAATCCACCAATGAGCATGACGCTTTTCTTGGAATTGCTTCAGGGAGCCATTGAGTTGGCAGATATTTTACTTTTACATAATAGAGAGAAGAAGAAAAAGACACAATAAATATCCATATATTACAGATGAAGTGGTGGCATAATACAACCTCTGTTTTTATCTCTATATGAAAAGTATGTATGACATTTTAAAATATACTTACAGTAGTTCTGAGTATGGTTTGATCAGATTGCAGGGTAAGTTTATAGAGTCAGGCTCTTGTGGATTTGAACAGTGTCCCTGCTCTGCATACCACAAAGGATTTGAAATGAAGCAATCATTAACAACTTCCAGCTTCAATTTGAGGGCTTTAATGAAATATTGCATTAAGGATTTAACTATTATTATCATTATTTATTATTATTATTATTTCTACAAAAACCTCATTTATAGTCCCTATAAACTGAAAAACACATTGATAGCCAGTTGTTGATGGTTTCTTATTTATTTCATGACAAATCTGGAAGGTCTGGAGTTGATTCCAAATAAACTCTCAATATGCATTTTAACGAAATCTTGGTGCACATGAAGGAGACCAACATCAGACTAAAAAACAAAACACTAAACGGACCAATCAGAAATATCAGAAACTGTAGGATTGACCAAATCACCAATTTGGTGTCTTCTTACAAAAAGAAGCAATGCACTGGCAAGAGTAACTTGGACCAGACTGAGGGCTCATGTTCTGAAGATCACATCATCTGTCAATCATGGTGGAGGCATTGCTATGGCACGGGCATGAATGGCTGCTGATTGAAGTTTATTATTGGTGTTTGTTGATGATGAGACTGTGTTGTACCTTAAATAAGGACAGATAGTGAGGGGAGAAAGGTGGAAAAACAGACCAGCGCGCTGCTCTCACCGTCACTTGTTTAGATTTAATCTCAACATCCAAAACAGTCACAAAACCAAATGAAACACATGCTTAAATAGTTCCAGTTGTCATCACAACAAACATTTACAATTTCTTTAAACATAAAACATGAATATGACATTAAATGAAGTTAGGCACTAGTGGCAACCAAATATCAGTTTCCATGTTGGGCTCTACAGCCAGCCCATGTGCTTCCATGCAGCTAACTCAGTTAAACAAACACTTATAAAAATAATACAATTATAGAAGACACAAATTCTTTATATTTTTCTACAACAATAAAGATAGAATTGTTACTAATATGTTCACAGTCTTGCAATGTTTTGTGGAGCATAATTACCTTAAATAAGGACAGATAATGAGGGGAGAAAGGTGGAAAAACAGACCGGCACGCTGCTCTCACTTGTTTAGATTTAATGAGGGAAAGTAGCGCGGGCTCCCCCTACTGGAGCTCCAAAGTAAAAGACATTACCAATGGATCAAAGTATGATCAATCTGCCTAGGGGATAATGTGTATTACCTATTTGTATTATACCTTTTTTTTGTTATCTCAGTGATACGTTTAAAACAATGACCAGTCACTGTACACATTTGTAAATAATCACGAATTACACACAATGAAAACAGAACACTGCAATCTAAACAAAAAATTAACATGCATTAAGACAAATAAATGTATAACATTCTATCTGTCACAAATGCGGATAGAAGTAGCAGGATGAATTCTGAAGTGTATTGAGCCGTACTTTATGCTCAGATTGAGCAGCTCAAATGCTGCGAAACCGATAGAACACGACGTCACAGTACAGATGGATAAAACCGATGGATGGACCCAGAGAAGCAAGGCATCGAATGGAACGTTCTTAAATGCCCAAGTGAGTCACCTGCACTCAACCTAACAGAGCATACTGAAGATCAACATTAATGCTGGAAGATGGAAAACAACTCAGTGGAGGAAACAGCATTTGGTGATGTCCATGAATTCCAGACTTCATTGATAATAAATGTTTTCGTATGCAAGTATTAAAATAAGTGTAACATTTCTGATTATGTTTATATACAAAATAATAAATAATGCATTGAATAAAGCATGAAAAGAATAATAGTAACAGATATTTCTGATGATCTGATTTTTCACATTTCCTTGTTGGAATGGAATGGAATGGCAATTCTTCCTATTGTCCATGTCTGAGCCAATATTGATATAACGTCCGCTCCCTTTGTTTTTCCCAGAATATGTTAATGACTTGATGTAAGGGATGTATGTGATAAAGGGAATTTGGACACCAGACACTGGCATCATGAATGTTGCGTGGTGTGTGGATGTGTGTTTGATGGCTCTCGCAGCTGGAAAGTATGTCAGAGCCGGTCAGCAAGCTTATCAAGGCGAGGCGGACACTTTAAGCTATTTTTACCTTAATTTAAACCTAACAATGGCTGAGCTTCTCAATTCTTGATTTCATTTGGTCAGAAGGTGTTAATGCATTTTCTAGTACAGCAGCTCTGATAGTATTTCTGGCTTGTAACCTCTTAGTTATAAATTATCTTAATTTTTCATATTATTTAACATTTAAGGAAGGAGTCTTCAGTCTCATTGCCAGTAAATTCCATTTACCTGGTATTCTTTTTTTCTTATTTAAGAGAGAGAAATCAGCTAAAACATGAGACACTGTATAAGAAAAACTGACCTACTGAAAAACTGAACTGAAAAACTGTTCATGGCTGTTCCATGAACAACTCTAAATTTATAATAACCATGTGTGTTTTAATAAATAACTCTGTTTGCAATTTGCTGCACTTTTGAGTAACATCTTTTAGACTATTTTTCCATTACAGCTTTCGTTGCAATGTCTCATTCATTGCTTATTAACTTCTTTCATTTTTAATGTCTGAAACTGTAAAACAGTTGAACACCAGACAAAAAAAAAAAAGATTAGAAAGTGTGTCTCGCAAGGGAATCATATCTATACTATTGCAGGCGCATTGCAGAAAGAAACTAAAGTGTAATCATATTTCTCTCCCGGGTAAGTAACCATGGGATCTCGCCCTTTGCGGCCTCTCGTGGCTGCAGCTTAATGACTTTGCCCTCCATCACTTGGAAAGATATAGAAGCTACAGAAAATGAAGAGAGACAGCGAGAGAGGGAAAGAAGAAGCACCAAGCCTGGGAATGGAAATGCACTCTGGAGATCAGGGCTCTTCAATACGCAGACCTTGTATGCTTGAGGAGTGAGATGAATTAGGACATTTTGGAAAGGGAGAGATGAAATGTAATGGAGTAGTGGGCGACACACTAAAATGTTTATATATATATATACACACACACACTGTATATACACACAGTCTAATGCAAAAGATAAATTGGTGTTTATTGGTTTTTGGTGCAAAAAAGATTTTGGTGTTTTTTTTTATTGAAAAGATGTTAACAGTCTCTCTTGAAAATGGAAAAAAAATGCACAATAATTTCAGCAAACATTGATGCATAGTTACGTTTTATGTCATAAATTGAACAAATAGAAAAAATAAAAACATTATTGTGGCACTGTGCAATGTGCACCCTACATAATCAGTTTCTCCCATTCTTCCTTGCAAAAACCTTCTAGTTCTGTAATATTCCTTGGTTGTCTTGCATACACAGCTCCTTTAAGATCTACCCACAAATTTCTAATGATGAAATCAGAGGACTGTGATGGCCGTTCCAAAACCTTCTGCTTGTGTCTCTTGAGGGATTCCATAGTGGATGTTGAGGTATGTTTAGGACCATTGTCCTGTTGTAGAAGTCGTCCTCTTTTCAGCTTCAGCTTTTTGACAGATGGTGTGATGTTCGCTTCCAGAATTTGCTGGTATTTASTGGAATCCATTCTTCCCTCCACCCGTGCAATGTTTCCTGTGCACAGGAAGAAGGCAAACGGGAAGGCATATATTTTTATATAAGTGTGTAGTGTGTATACCATCTAGCACAAGTATTGGGCATCGGGAATGCCATGATATTGCAGCCACAATCATCACTGATCCACCTCCATGCTTCACTCTGGGCATGCAACAGTCTGGGTGGTACGCTTCTTTGGGGCTTCTAGACAGTAAAGGTGGACTCATCAGAGAACAATACATGTTTCACATTGTCCACAGCCCAAGATTTGAAACCAATGTTTGGCACTGGCATGAGTGACTAAAGGTTTGGCTATAGCAGCCCGGCCATGTACATCGACGAACAGTTTTGGTGGAAACAGGAGAGTTGAGGTGCCCATTTAATTCTGCAGTGAGTTGGGCAGCTGTGGTTTTACAGTATGTTTTTTGGATATAATGCGCGTTAGCACCCGGACATCCCTTTCAGACAGCTTCCTCTTGCGTCCACAGTTACTCCTGTTGGATGTGGTTCATCGGTTTTGGTGGTATGCCGACATTACCCTGGATATCGTGGCTCTTGATACACTGTCTTGGTCACAGATGACCCAGCACGATGTGCCCCAACAATTTGTCCTCTTTTGAACCCTGTTGTGTCACCCATAATGTTGTGTGCATTGCAATATTTTAAGCAAAACTGTCCTATTACTCTGTTTATCGAACCTCCACACTCTGCTGTTACTGGTGGAACGTGCAATCAATGAAGATTGGCCACCAGGCTGGTCACATTTAGCCATGAAACCTCCAACACTAAATTGGCCAGTGTTTCAGTTTCATGTATATGTTATACACACGCACACACAGAATCAGTAATGATATCATAGTTGTTTCATAATATTATTGTGCATATCACAATATAATATATTGCAATACATTTCAGTAAATTTTTCTTTTTTCAAGCGTGTAGATGTGTGACTCTTTGGTGACTGTATCTTCTTCCTCTTCTTTGTCTTTCAGTTGTTCCATTTCAGCGTCGCCACAGCGAACCCTCTCACTACATCCATAAATCTCCTCTTTGTTTGCAATAGAAAAAAAAAAAAAAAACAATAGTGACATACATTGTTTTTTTATTATTTCCATTACAGGGTTTCCTTCATATATTCTTTAGTACAAGAGGTGAAAAGTTGATAAGTACATACATCTACTTTGTTCCTCTACTTAAATACAATTTTTTGCTTACACTGCATACAAACGTCAGATACTGATATTTGACTGGACTACTACTAAAATATTTTCTAGCACATCCCAAATATTCTGAATGGGTTTAAGGTTTGACTCTGTGGTGGCCATCCAGGTGTGAAAATGAAGTCTCATGCTCCCAGAATCACCTTTCACAATTTGATCCTGATGAATCCTGGCATCATCATCATCTTGCGATATATCCATGCCATCAGGGAAGAAAAATCCCTTGATGGAAGAGCCTGGTCATTCAGCACATTCAGGTCATCATCTCACTTAATTTTATTGCCACATAATGTTTCTGAGCCTAGACCTGAGCAACTGAAGCAACACGAGAACATAACACTTCCCGCACAGGCTTGTACAGTAATCACTAAGCATGATGGGTGCATCACTTTATCTGCCTCTCTTCTTATCCTTATGTGCCCATCACTCTGGAATTGGGTTAATCTGGATGCATCATTCAATGCTCCACAGTTCATTCTTTATGCTTCCTAGAAACCTGAAGGCTTTTCCCCCCAATCAATTAGCTTCACTGATGAATGTTTTAAATATGGCCAATTCCTGGAGTTCTCATATTGTGCATGTGGAAATGGTCTTAAAATTTATTTTCTGACCACATTTCATTCTTAATGGTTGGTGGTCGTGATGGTTAAAGATTGTTTTACCACTCTTCTTCCAAGTTTTATTAATGTGATAGGCAGTTCTTAACCCAATTTTTGTAGTTTCACCAACACCCTTAACACCCTAATTTACACCCTCTGGAAGAGAATAGCATCTTCATCACGACCACAGAATATGTCTTGTGATATGGTTGTTTAAGAAATGAGACGCTACCTACTGCATCAGGACAGCACGGTGGCTTAGTGTTTAGCACTGCACCGCCAGGGTCCATGTTGGATTCCTGGCCAGGTTCGATTTGCATGTTCTCCCTGTGCTTGGTGGGTTTCCCAAAGGCATGCAGATTTGACGTTCCCAAATTGCCCAAAGTGTGTGAATGAGTGTATGTGCCCTGTGATGCATCGGCACCCTGTCCAGGGTGTACCCTGCCTAATGCCCTAAGTCTCCTGGAATAGGCTCCTGGGCCCCCTGCAACCATGTGCACAGAATTAACCGGAATAGATGATGAGACGATTTACTACATCAGTTAGGAACAAACAACTTGTTGTCAGCTGAAACATTATGTTCACTGCAGTAATTATCCAATGGAAGACTCTTACCTTTATAGACCTTTATACCTCCATATACCTGTACCTTTATAGTTAGTTAAATCCAGGTGTTGACTTTTTTTGGGGGCCAGGCAGTGTATACTGTATGTACTTTATTTGAGTAGTTTTATTACGTACTACAACAAATATCTGTATTTTCTACTTCATTGCAATTGTGCATTGCATTAATTAATGGCATTAATATTGTATTTAACTATTGTATATAAATGTGTGATCTGCCTTCCCTCTGTGAAATGTTCAATCATGTAGCAGGTGTTACATGATGAAAATAGTTTCAGACTGCAACAAAAAATGGCACCCTCACAGTCTCGAAGGAGAGCGAGAGTACAGGATTTGTGTGCTTTGCCCACCACTGCCTAGTACAGTATGGTCCAGCAGCATTCAGAAGTTTAAACACCCATAACTTTTTTTTTTCCCCCAAGAGACATATGGATATTCTCCTTTTTTTTTTTTTTAAGTTTCCCATAGACATAGTCATTAACACAGTATCAGCAAATGGGAAAATTCAGCCTACAGGGGATTTTGCCAATTTTACCAGAATGGTGCACATTTCCACCGCTATATAATGTAATATGCAAGCTATCCACTGGGAAAAAATTGGAACATGATTGATGTTATTGGATGGATAGCTTCATTTCATACTGACACTTTGCTGATGGATTTTCTTTGAGGACTGATTGCTGCCCGTTTCACATGAGACTGATTTGATCAGTGGGTAAAAAGAATCTCATTGTTAGTTAGAGACATGTGTTTATGCACAGAGGATGGATAGGGAAAGGGATGTATAGTTTTGTAAAACGGTAGTTTGAATTTAGGATTATATTGAAAATCCTTTGGCACTTCATTGTTAAAATAAGTCAAATCCATAAAGTGGACGAAGATATTGTAGTTTGTAAGAAGTACAGGAAGATAGTTTTGGAGTTTAGTATCCACGTTTCCATTCAGCAGACACTCTTATCCAGGGCGACTTGCATTTTTAACTCACTCTACTGCACATCTAAGCAATTGAGGGTTAAGGGACTTGCTCAAGGGCTCAACAGTGGTAACTTGGTGGTCATGGGACCTTCGAACCAGAGTCCAGTGCTTTAACCACTGAGCTACCCCTGACCTTACTATTCAAGCAGAAGCAGCAATATTTTTAAGCATGGAAACTCTAATTAAACTAATGACACCATTTGCAATAAAAATTATGTTGATTTGGTATCTTTGGTACTGAAAAGGCCATAAATATTGGACTCCTATTAAAATTATGGTTTTAAAACATTTCTTAATTAGACCTGAAGAACACTGACCATCTAAAAACCAACATGAGTTCGTAAAATTGTTACTTGTGCTACACAGAGATAAATATATTTAACTGCACTGTAACCGTTATGCCCTTCAAGCATCCTGCAGAGACTTTTTGAGCGAAATGAACTTGCATGTGGGCACATGAGAAAGTTTCATCAGAGCTCTCAGCCCGAGTCTGGAGCGTCCTTTTCTATAATCACAGCATGAGCTTCAAAAGCTCCTTAAAATTACTGTAAAGCAATTCCCAATCCGTTCCCTTCTGACCAGCCGACTTCATTTGATTTAGCAGGAGAAGTATTTGGTCTCATTTATCTTGCTGTATTTGCCTTGCCAACGCTGCCAGGCCCTCAATTTAGAGAATCACATTTTCAATTTGTCTGACCGTCAGTGTCGGGAGGAGGGAGAAACGGTGATCTGAGCCACTGCAGGTGGTGGAAACGTGGCTCGGGACGTTGATGAATATGGCTCAGCGCTGGTGTGGCTTTAATCTCGAGGCTTTTTTTTTTTTTTTTTGTGACAGCAGCACCAGCGAGCGAGCGCTCAGCCTGTTAGCGAGATGGCACTGGCATTAATGACTCGAGCTTCGGTGAGGACCTAGCGTTTAATACCTGGGGCTAGAGCTTCAATTTCATGACAATGAGATTTGTGTAGTGGGATTTTGCTCGCTCTCTATTAAAAGTTTATTCAGCAATCCTGTTTGTTAGAAGCAGGAGGGAATAGACCAATTTATATTGTACTGCAGGGGAATTGGTTGACGTAAAGCAGTTAATGAAGGAGAGGAATTGGTTTTGTGGCTTGTAGCAGCAAAAAAATGCAAAAAAAAAAAAAAAAGAAGCAACAGACGTCTGGTTTTCATTTGTCTGTATTTTCAAGCATTAACTGCATTTCAGTTGGTTGGGAAAGAAAGCATTCTGTTTGTCAAAGTTAGGCCAAAGATGTGCAAGTTGTAGGTTATGAAAGCCAGTATTCAGTGATTCGATCTCAAAAAGGTTCCAAAATGTAATTTGGCCGGCCATCACATTCTCCACTGTAGCATGACTGTAGAGAAATGTCCTGTCTGATGTGAATACAGTCCTGTATTTCTTAGTGAAGAATAGTACATTACCGAACCCTGGACCTGAGTCACATATTAATGAGAACTTTGTCACCAGTTAGCATCTGCTTAAGGGTTTCGATGCTGAGAATTGTAGCAGGTACAAGGGCAAAGTGAGATGAGTGTGGCATTTCATATTAATTAGTATACATTGACTGGTGACTCACTGTTACGCTGTGGCGAGGCATTTATTTATTCATTCTGCTGCCTGGTTTGGATCCATTTCTCTCTGTTGAGAGAAAACTCACTCCACATCATAGAGAGATCTTTAACTGATCACTATTTCCTTGATTTATTGTTGTTCTATTTTTTTCCCTACATGCCGTCTATTGTGGGCCTACAGCAGATACTGAAACTGTTCAATTCAATTCAATTTTATTTGTATAGCGCTTTTAACAGTTGTCATTGTCGCTTTTAACAATTGTCTTTATACATCAAAAATAGCATTTTAAAATCAATGTGAAATTTCACTGGAAGCCACTGAAGTGAGGATAAGATAGAGGTGATGTGCTTGTATCTTCTGGTTCTAGTGGAGACTCTCGCAGCTGCATTCTGGACTGAAGCTGAACTGAAGCCCGTTTATGCACCTAGTTGAACAACCAGACAGTAAGGCGTTACAATACAACCTAGGGGTTAAAAAAAAGCATGAACTAATTTTTCTGCATTGTCCAGTGACAATATATTCCTTATCTTGGCAATATTTCTGGGGTGAAAGAATGCTGTCATGGTAATATTATTTACATGAGCATCAAATGAAAGACTAGAATCTATAATCACACAAAGGTCTTTTACTGTTGCACTGTTGTTGTTATAGAGTGATCAAAAAGCTTACTTCTAGCTGCATGTGGTCCTATGCCTAGAGCATATCAGGATTAAGCAGACAGAAGTTATTTAACATCGTCTCTTATGTCCTGCATACATTGCTCAACTTTATTAAGTTGCGTTTTCTCATCTCGTTTTGCTGAGACGTATAACTGTGTATCATTAGCATAACATTGAAAACTAACACCATGCTTACGAATTATGTTGCCCAGAGGAAGCATGTAAAGGGAAAAAAGCAGTGGGCCTAAAACTGAGCCCTGTGGAACACCAAACTCCACCTGAGAACATGCAGAGTGGTCACCATTTAAATCTACAAATATAACGATCAGCCAAATAGGATCTGAGCCAGGAGAGGGCTGTTCCCTAAATTCCTACTACATTTTTTTCCAATCTGTAAAAAAAAATACTATGATCAATGGTGTCAAAAGCTGCACTGAGGTCAAGTAACACAAGCATAGTGAGGCAGTCATTTACTATTTTAACAAGTGCTGTCCCTGTGTTGTGATGAGGCTTAAATCCTGACTAATACAGTTTGTCTATGATATTTCTACAGTATGTAGATATGAACATAGCTGCTGAGTTACTATCTTTTCCAGAATCTTAGAGATAATGGGGAGGTTTGATATCGGCTTGTAATTGGACAGCTGACAGGGGTCGAGGTCAGGTTTCTAGACAGCTGATCTTCACCTGTCTAGTTCTTCACCTGTCTAGTTTTGGTGACCACCAAGTGGTCTTCTACATTTGTACCTGCGTCATGTTGTGCATTCTAAGATACTATTACTTATTGTAGCCTTTACATTTTCCCAAGTCAGGCGAACCAATTTCCCTTGACCTTTCTCATCAACAAGGAGAACTTGTGCTCGGTGCACACGTGTTCATTTTTTCAAACCTTTCTGTCTAGACTCGGGGTGAATAAATTGTTATTTAAAAATAACCATTTTTTTATTGTCTCTAGGCGTTGTGTTGCATTCAACCCTTTCACTGTACGCCACCGTCTCTGCAGAAAAATAGCTATTCCGCCTATTATAGCATGCTGTGGTCTTTGCTTGCCCTTGAACAGTCGAGCGGTTGCCATCTTTGTTTACGTCGTATGTGCTATCGACACAGGAAATATGAAAACCTATTTCGTATCATCTATTAAAGACTTTTTTCATGACGCAATTGAAACTAAAAGTTCTATAGCAATTGAAAATTTCCAAGTTAATATTCACCCGCAATTTATGTTCACCTTATATATTATGTGACTTTTAGCATACCTACCTGCTGCTGTCACACATCTCATCTCATTTCACACTCCATGGTTCAAAACTTCACTGTCATACCAACATGATATATCTTTCCTCTGACACCCTTTTTATTTTGCACATTCCATATAATTTATACACTTTATACCTTTACATTATACATTTTAGATATTTCTATTCTGTACTTTATTTATTTGTAACTCCTATATTTGTATATTTTAAATTTTACTTTTTCTTGTGCAATTTGCCTTCTATTACCATCTTATTCTATTTAATCTTTTTTAGATCACAAACAGTCGTATAAGCGTTTCACTGCATATCATATTGTGCATGTGACAAATAAAATTTGAATTTGAACTGTTTTTTCCTCTCTCTCTCTTTCTGTCGAAGCACACATGGCACTCCTTCTGCCCTCCGGACCTGTCTGACTCATCCTGTTGCCCCGCATGAAAGCCTCTGGCTTGCTGCTGAGTTTGGCCCCATATGGCCTGCTTGGGATGCATGTGGTTACTGAGGATGGTTCCACTTGATGACCATGAAGATGGTCTTGGACTCGGCTGATGCTGGCAGTTTTTCTGTGATGGCTTGTGACTGCAGTCACTCAATAGTTTAGTTTAAATTGCCAAAGTAGATGATATACACCTTTAAACACCTTTCCTGTTATATTTAACTTTCAACTTCCTAGCACTCAGCTACAACAGTGACTGATTTACGGTTATATAATCTGATATCACCGAAATGAGGATGAGTTCCCTGTTTGGTCTGGTTCCTCTCAAGGCTTAAGCCCGTTCCATCTCAGGGAATTTTTCCATGCCGCTGATACCCTCAAATAAACTGATAGTTATGGTCTATACTTTTTCCCCATACATTTTCTCAGATGTAAAGGTGCTCCTGCTTGATTGGCCAACCAATGTGCAGAATATACTGCTTCATCCTGTATTCAGGGTCGTGGGGGGCCTTGTGCCTCGCAGGGCACCACATAGACACACTCACATGCTCATTTACAAACTACAGGCAAGTTGGGAACGCAAATTAGCCTAATATGCATGTCTTTGGACTGAGGGAGGAAACCCATCATGCACGGGGAGAACATGCAAACTGTGCCATGGTGCAGAATATATTTAAGACATGAATAGTTCAAACAGACTGTTAAAAAGTTTGCTGCAAGCAAGAAAACAGCTCTCACCTTGCCTAAATCAGAAAATATGCAACATCACATTTTTTGTCAAAATTGTCAAAAGGACATATAAGCATTAGAAACGTGTCATTAGAGAGATTCCTTGTTAAAGTCACACAAAAAAAGAAGATTCCAGTAACCAGAGACTCTGTCAGAGAGGAGTGTTTCCAGGTAACACCAGTCATAATTCATTTCAAAGGTAAACTGCAGGTTAATTTGCTTTATTTTTACTTTAGATTTTGTATTCATATTTTTGGGTTGTGTGGTTTTGGAATGAATCATCAGACTTTCCATTATTTCTTTTAGGGAATATATATATAGATATATATACACATATTATGGCATGCCGTTTAGGAAAATATTCATGAGAGAACTTAATGAAAACTCTGAATATATTGAATGAAACGTGAGAATATTGAATGGATTCCGAATATATTGATTGAAACTCAATATATATTGAATGAAATCTGAATATATTGAATGAAAAGTCTGAATATATTGCATGAAACATGACGTCATCAAAACACAGCGCCAACTTTAGAAAGGATGAGTGAGTCGGCGAGAAACTTGGTTGCTGCAATTGTGAGAAATGAAGAGATGGTCAACACACTGATGAGTGCGTGTACTGCCCAAAGTGGTGGCACAAGCCGCACTCAGTATCAGACTACGGATGAAGAAATTTATTCGCTATTTCACCGCGGAAGACAGGTGTTATGCGCTAAAATGCTCCCCTGCCACTTTTCATTCAATATATATATATC
>QMIH01000992.1:4897-18244 GCA_003987875.1 Clarias batrachus
TTGCAGATAGCTTTAGCTTTAGCTTCGGCTTTAGCATTAGCTTTGGCTTTAGCATCGGCTTCGGCTGTATAATGGCCCCCTGTTACCCAGCCTCTCTCCTTCTTTTATGAAGTTTGACTAAAGGGTTCCCACAGCGCCCCCGCAGGCCGGGAGCCCCGTAAATAGGCAACTGCCTATCGTATGGTGGCTGGGGATGGTTTCCATTAAGACTGTCCTATCATCGATTGATGCTCTGGGGACCTGTGACTTCAGTTGTTCGATAGCTCAGGACCGGAATCCCATACAGTCTACCTGAGCCTCCAGGAACAAACTGGACTCCTTTTAATTTTAATTTTAACACATCTCCTGTTACACTGAACTTCCAGTACACATTATTATGCTGATCAATCCCTGTTTTCTGTTATCACCCAGATGAGGGTGAGTTCCCTGTTGAGTCTGGTTCCTCTCAAGGTTTCTTCCTATCTCAGGGAGTTTTCCTTGCCACCGTCGCCCTCGGCTTGCTCATCAGGGACAATCTTAACATTTTGATTCACACACATTGCATAAAAACTTACTTCTTTTTATTGTGTAAAGCTGCTTTGCGACAATGTCAATTGTTAAAAGCGCTATATAAATAAAATTGACTTGACTTGACTACTTAACTACTTGAGAAGAAATAAAACCTTATCATAAGCCATAAAGCAATGAAAGGTTTAACAACTAAGGAGACATAGAGATTTTATTAGACTTACCCAGACACTGAGGAACAGCCTCAAATGTTCCATCATCTGTACATGATACTGTTGAAAGTTGAGTAACCCTAAATCCTTGAATACAAGCGTATGTGACTGTTTCTCCATATTGATATAACTCCTTCAGGGGGGGAAACTGTCCATTGTTTATAGCAGGAGGTTCTGGGCATGTTATAACTGAGGAAGAAAACAGTGGCAGTAATATTTAGCAAACATCTGCTTGTCCTTTTTTACTGTGATCATATTTTGAAGGTACTAGACCAAACTTCTAAAAAAAATAAAATGAAGTAATATCTATTATACAGTTTTAACTCATCTTTAATGCTGTTCATATGGGTGAATATATTATTATGTATTTATTAGAAACATTATGAGTACCAGTGCACTGAGGAGGAGGTGGATCCCACCCATTTTCAGTACAGGTCAGATTGTCAGATCCTTCCAGTGCACTCTGTAACCTTTATTACACTGGTAGTGGACAAACTCCTTATATTTATAAGGTGGTGATTTTCCTTCAATTCTTACTGCATTAGACATTTGTGGACTGTCACAGGACAGTCGGTGACAGCTTCTTGCTGGGCAGCTGAAGGCGAACGTCCTGGGTTGAAAGCCAAACCTTTTGACCAGGTGTGTAGTTTGGGGTGTTAGATCTCCGGGCGTCGGCTGTGTGTCATTTGTCTTCTGACTGCCCTCTGAAGCTGTTGGTGCGCTGATGCCCAAAGCCTCTCACTCTCCTGAAACCAGTGATTCACAGCGGGGACCTCGGAGGTTTCCAAATTCCAGGGGAATAGTGGGGGTTGATGACCGAGTACGCACTGAAATGGTGTTAATCCAGTAGCTGGGTACTCCGCCCAGACGAGACACTGGCTCCAGGAGTTCTGGTGGCCGCGGCATCTCCTGGATCTTCCTCTCGGTTTGGCCATCACTTTGAGAGTGATACCCAGAAGAAAAGCTCACCGTCACCCCCAGGAGTTTGAAAAAGGCTTTCCAGAACCGGGAGATAAACTGGGGGCCCCGGTCTGAATGACACAGTAGGAAGACATCGTCTGAAACGATGTCTTCCGGGATGCCAAAGTTCCGAAAGATCTACTCGAACAGAGCTTCTGCCGTCTTTTGTACTGTCAGGAGACCTGACAGTGAGATGAGACGACAAAATTTTGAAAAAAGTCCACTATGACTAGCACACAGGTGTTACCTTGAGACACATATAAAATCTATGCCCAGATGTGACCAGGGATGCCGAGGAACAGGTAGCGGCAGCAGCTTCCCTGTGGGTAGTTGTCTGGGTGTTTTAGACACAGCACATGCCTGGCATCCCCGTACGTACCTCTGCACTTGTTCTTTCATCCGGGGCCACCAGAAACGTTCGCGGATAAGGGAGAGGGTTTGGGTGACCCCCGGGTGTCCGGTGCCAAGTGAGGAGTGTACCTGATGGATAAGATGCTCTCTCTCTGGTTCGGGGACAAAGGAAAGCTGTGGTGGACAACCGGGCGGAGAGGTGCCGGGGGAACGGCTCTGGACGCTCCGCCATTTCCTCGGGATCGTGGACCCTGGAGAGAGCGTTGGCTTTGACATTCTTCGTTCCTGGCCTGTAAGAAATGGAGAAGTGGGATCTAGTGAAGAACAAAGCCCACCTTGCCTGTCTGTAGTTCAGACGTTTCACTTCAAGTAGATACTCCAAATTCTTATGGTCAGTTAGGACCAGAAACGGATGGATCGTCCCTTACAACCAATGCCTCCACTCCTTCAGGGCCAGCTTGATGGCGAGAAGCTCACGATTTCCAATATCATAATTCCTCTCCACTGGTGACAACTTCCTGGAAAAGAAGGCACATCGATGGTAAGTTGGATCATTCCCCTCCTGCTGTGACAATACAGCCCAGACCGCGGTTTGGGAAGCATTGACCTCAACTAGAAAGGGATAATTGACATCCGGAAGGACGAGGATCGGGGCTGTGGTAAAGGACTGTCGCAAGAGAACCATGGCCTGCGTGGCCTCAGGCGACCAAATAAGCTTTTTGGGCTTACCGATCAGTGAGCGGGGCGACTTTCATGCTATAGCCATGGATGAATCGGCGGTAAAAGTTTGCAAAACCCAAAAAGTGTTGGAGCTGAACTAATATTGGTTGGAGTAGGCCACGATCGGACAGCTTCCACCTTCCTCTCATCCATCTGAATCCCCCTTKGGCTGATGTTATAACCCAAGAAGGAGATGGAGGACTGATGGAAGAGGCACTTTTCCGCCTTGAGGAACAGCTGATGAGATCGGAGTCTCYTAAGCACCTCAGTTACATGTCGGAGGTGCTCTGAGGAATCTCATGAGTAGATAAGTATGTCGTCGATGTAGACGACCACAAAGACAGAGCGTTCACTAGGCCATCACTAAGTACTCATAGTGACCCGTAGGAGTAATGAAAGCAGTTTTCCACTCATCACCTTCGCGAATGCGAATCAGATTATATGCACTCCGGATGTCTAGCTTCGTGAAGATGGTAGTTCCACGCAGCTGTTCCAGAGCGGAGGGGACGAGAGGAAGGGGATAACTGAACCTTACCGTGACTTTGTTTAGCACCCGATAATCAATGTACGGCCGAAGGCCTCCGTCTTTTTTAGCCACAAAGAAGAAGCTGGAAGCCGCAGGGGAAGTAGAGGGGCTAATGAAGCCTTGCCGAAGGGCCTCCTCAACGTACGTCTCCATTGCCTTCTATTCGGGGAGAGAGAGAGTAGATCTTACCTCTTGACCCCGGTGCACCTGGAAGGAGGTTGGTGCAGTCCCATGGCCGATGCGGAGGCAATTGTGTGGCTCGGACTGGACAGAAGATGTCCTGGAAGGTGGAGTATGCCTCTGGAACACCGTGCTGAGGCACCGCAGCTCAACTCTCCACGGAGGTCGAGTTGAGTGGGAGACCTGGAATCTGGGAAAGACAGTGAGAGAAACAGCCGTCCCCCCACTTCAGGATCTCCGTATCCTCCCATGAGAGGATCGGCTCATGGAGAGTGAGCCACGGACGCCCCAGAATCAGGTCAGAGGTTGCTTTCTCCATAACCAGAAATCTGATTTTTTCCTCGTGCAGCCAGCCGACCTGCATATGCAATGGAGGAGTGATGTAACGAACTAACCCTCCAGCAGGGTGCGCCCCCGTCACGCAGCAGTTCTGGATCGGAATGGAGCGGAGTTCAAGGGGAATTTTGAGCTGGCAGCAGAGTGTCCTAGATATGAAATTTCCGGCAGAACCCGAGTCCTGGAGAGCCTTTACTGTGGGAGACATGGTGACATGGTGGATTGTAACAGTTGTGGTGAGTGGTGTTGCATGGGGACATCCATGAAGGACATTACTCACCAGAGGTCTTGCTGGGCGCCGAGGGAATGTCTGAATCAGGTGACCCTTTTCGGCGCAGTAAAGGCATAACCCGGAGTTCAACTGGCGTTGTCTTTCCTGAGGAGAAAGTCGAGCTTGTGTTTGATTGATGTCCATGGGTTCTGGTACTGACCTGGGGTTTGGTGAGAGGCGGGCTGGTTCGAACTGATCCGTTACAGGAAGGTCGGCAGCACAATCCTGCAAACAGTTGGCGACTCTGAGGGTGAGCCTCATGAACTGCTCCAACCCAACAGAGTCGTCGTGGGTCGCCATCTGCAACCTCAGTCGCGGTGCTAGCCCCTGCCGTAATTTGGTTAAAAGGGAGAGCTCGTTCCACCCGCTGGCGGCTGCAAGGGTTCTAAAGGAGAGAACATAATCGTGAATGGGACCCTTACCTTGTTGCAGCCGGAAAAGTTGGTCCGCAGCGAGTGTAGAGCTCATCGAATAATTAAACACTTCCCGGAAATGCGCGGTGAATTGCTCGTAATTGTGGACGACAGGTCCATTCTGTTGCCACATTGCCTGTGCCCAATGGAGGGCGCGCCCCGTCAGTAGGGAGACAATGTAGGCAACCCTGGACCTGCTTCGCCAGAGAAGGGCGCCGGTGTAACCACGGGACTGGTAAGCACACCTGGGGAAACCGGGGCAGCTGTAGCTGCCATGGGAGCAGTGTGAGGAGCAGGGGGAACTGGTGGAGTGACTGTGGGTGCAGCAGGGGGTGTAGTGGAGGAGGTTTGTGGTGTAAGAAGACATTGGAGGGTGTTGATCAGCTTCGAAATTAAATTAGCACCTGCCGGGTCCATAATTGTGTCGGTCCGAGATTCTGTCGCGTACCAACGGAACTCGTACACGGAAGTCACTGATGTGGCCCGGCAGGGCAATTTATTTACAAAATTAGGGGAAAACAAAACACGGGGTTCAACAAAAATATTATACTCAACACTGGAAATTAAACACGGGAATAAACAGAAACCAATAGCAAAACAGAAACTAATAAATAAACAGGAAATAACGCGAGCTGGCAGGGGAGAAAAACGGGAGTGCATAAGAATGGAGTTTTAAACAGATTGGGAGCACGGGAGACACGGAAACACGGAAGTACACGGGAGCGCGGAGCAAGGCAGACAAAGAGAAACTTAAATTCACAGAGATACAACAAGGAAAGATCTCAGTCTTTTAAAAGAAACAAGAAAACAAATACAGTCTTATCTTTTTAGAAGAGTTCGGGTCGTGGTTAATCTTGGACAGAGTGCTGGTGAAAAAGTGTGTGCGAATCAGCGGAATGTGGAGCAGCTGTGTGTGTGTGTGTGTGTGTGTGTGTGAGTGACGTGCGTGCGTGCTAGAACTCAGGTGACGTAGGACGTTGTGCGGGGGCGGAGCCTGGCGTGCGCGTCACAATATTATAATGTGTTTGTATAATTTTGTCTAAAGCAAACAGTAGAAACTTGATAGATAAAAAGACAACTAAAAGACAAAATGAATGGAAGATGGTTTTAATTATTTCAGCTCAAATATACTGTACAATAATAATAATAATAATAATAATAATAATAATAATAATAAAGGTATAAAAAATATTAATAGAGGGCAAAAAACATTTGAATGTGCAACTGTTATGCCCCGGTCTAGGTCAGCCCGTAAGAGGAATTAAAAAGAAAAGAAAAAAAAGGGGGTGAGACCAAAAGTTTGTTTGTGTTTGTAGTGTTTATTTACAAATGGTGTATAAGCAAATCCCCAAAAGTTGGCTGTGAGCTTCAGAAGCCGACAAGGCCAAAACAATAAACAGAATGCCCTCTACCTAGTACCAAAGTGAAACAACTTGTAACGACGTGCTTAAACTGTTCAGAACGAGCAGATCCGCAAGCTGTTACCACGCGGAGTTCTGAACAGGCAAAAGCACGGCCATTTATACACACGGTTGCTAGGCAACGACACCATCAGGCAATCAGCCTGAATGAGCCACACCTGACGGCGTCCTTCAAGGGTCCTGATACCGGCGCACTTCGTGCGATCATTGAGGTAGCACCGGTGAAGGTATCAGGGCCAAAGAAAAGAAAGAAAGAAAGAGAAAGAAAGAAAGAAAGAAAGAAACTAAAAGATAGACAGACAGACATATAGTGTGGTGTTCAGAGACAGAGGCAAAGCCCCAGCCTCTGTCTGTTTAAGACGCCGGCGAGAGCGAGCGAGAGAGAGAGAGATAGTAAGAGGGGGCGGCACGCAGCAGTTTAGCTTGCGTGCTTAGTACAGTTTATTAGTGCACGAAGCACAAACCCTCTCTCTCTCCCATAATTCCTCGGTAAGGGTGAACACCCCGAGAGGATAAAAGTTTTGTTTTATTTTCCAGAGCCCTGTCCGTTCACGCGGAGGTGGCAGAGCTCTGTTTATTTTGTGTTTACAGTTTTCATTGGTTTCCTTTTAAATTCCTTAATTAATAATCCCACGCTATCTCCAAACGGGAAGGTCTTCCCGTGTGTATCACAAGCACTCTCACTAACTCCTATTTCATTGACCCACTCTAACACCCAGCATAAGGGCTCTTATAATTAAAAACATCGCGTGGTGCCGCTCTCCATACCGCACCACGTAACACAACTAACCTGCACCAAAACTAAAGAAAAAGAAATACAAAATTCTTCCCTTACTCCCTTGCTAACCACAAACCAAGAGACAATAGGTTGTAAACAAAATGGTGTTGACTCCCTACTAAGCCACTAATTACAAAACTATATACAAATATATACAAAACATATTTACAACCGGGCAACCAGAACCAAAGAAGGGCATACACAAAAACGTAGTCGGAAATGTAGCAGAAGGTCATACACAATATAATTTTACAAAAAGTCATCAGAAAAACAGTAAGCAAAGGCATGGTCTGAAGCACTGTGGTCTGAAGGCCTTAAGTAGGCCCCCGGGTCTCCTGGACACCCAATCATCCGGCAGGAAGCGGGACCAACAAAGGACAGACAGGGCAGCGACCCAATAGATTGCAGGCACACTGAAGTGGGTGGGACCTGCAACAACAAGGGAAGATACACCCCGATCCCTCCACCAGCAGAGACATAGCAGAAACAAAGCATAGACAGGTACAAAAATACAAATAAACTCAATATCGTAACAGCAACAAAACATCCTATGCCCACAAGCTCAATGTTATGCTACTGTAACAAACACGCTATTATTATTGAAAATAATAACTTGCCGTTATCAGAAAATGGTAAGGACCACCAGAGATACCGGATATATACTGAAAGTGTACTGTATATACATTTAATTGTTCATACTGTACACCATCCACATTCACACAGTCTGTTATTGTTAAAAGGTTAGAGTCTTTTTCCTCTACCGACACATGTCCAAGAGTCTGTAAACCACACAAAGAGTGTTTAGCTTCTCTCCAGACATCGTCTGAGCGTGACGTCTCTTTAAAGGTGACGCGGTTGATTATGAGTGTCCGGTCCCGCGTGTACAATCCCGCTGACGTGTTTTCCCTGGGGAATTGCGGACAAACACACAAAAAGACACAAAAAAGGCGCTGTGGGAACCATCCGTGAAAAAGAACAACCAATTCATCACAAAGAACAACCAATACGAGTTCCTCCGTCTTCCCTTTGGCCTGAAAAATGCAGGGGCAACTTTTCAGAGACTTATGACTTCGGTTCTGACAGAAGCCATAGGAAAGTGTTGCTTTGTTTACAGTACATTGATGACATCGTTGTTTACTCAAAGGACAACAATTCTCAAGTTAACCACCTCCGAAAAATATTTGCACTCACACTCTCACACACTCACACTCAACCTGGAAAAATGCAATCTCTGTCAGACATCCCTCTCCTTTCTGGGACACATTATATCGGCTGAAGGCATAAAAACCGAAGAAGCCAAGGTAGCGGCGATACAAACTTACCACATTCCCTGCAACCTGAAGGAGTTACAGCACTTCCTACTGTAGGTCTGGCTGGTTGGTACCACCGGTTCATTCCCCACTTCTCAGAGCATGCTGCTCCTTTACACGCTCTGAAGAAGAAAAAAGCCAAGTGGGTGTGGACCCCCGAATGCCAGTCAGCCTTTGAAGATCTGAGAGCAGTTCTGCAAAACACACCGGTCTTAACAGCTCCAGACTTCAGCAGCCCCTTCACCAGCAACATCGGCCTGGGTGCAGTACTCACCCAAGTTCACAAAGATGTGATCACCTACGCCTCCCGAATGCTGCATGCAGTTGAAAGCAGATATTCGGGGTGAGAGAAAGAATGTCTGGCCGAGGTGTGGACAGTGGAAAAATGGCGTCAATACCTAGATGGTAAAGCATTCATCGTTATCACAGACCATGCTGCTTTGACTTGGGTTTTTAACCAGCCAAACCCCTCCTCATGTGTAACGCGATGGGTACTACTTCGTAGTTCAGTACCGTAAGGGGCAATGCAACACCATACCTGATTCCCTGTCACAGGACTGGGAGGGAGAAACCACGAATGCCCATCTGGCAGTGCACCGAGGCAACGAGCTGCAGTGGGGTCTTCCCTGCGACTGGGAAGAGCTGGAGAAGGCCCAGAAGGCGGATGAAGCACTCTGCACACTGTGGAAAGAAGCAAGGTTAAATCCTCAATATCTGCAGTATGCCCACAACAACCCTCTCAGCGGTCATCTAGGGCAGATGAAGACCCTGAGGAGGACCTTTATGATCTTTGCTGTCCCTTTCCATTTCGGAGCTAACATGGCCATATGAGAGTCCTCTGCCCGATACTGAGGGAAATCGCGGACCCACACGAGGTTGCCCACATTATACGTGACTGCTCGTCATCTGGCGTTATAATACCTCCCCTGCCATTCCTGGGCCCATCCTACGTTGCTCCGGATGGCTTGGAACAATGCTTCCTGGCGCTCCACTGTGGCATAGGCTGGATGATCAGGTGGGATGATTTGATTCTCACCAGTGGTCCCTTTAGCTTCCGACCCAGTGCTATCTCTGCCGGGGTAAAATAAGTACTTTCTTGCCAGGCCGTATTGATGGCAAACTGAAACTCAGGAAGCCACTGGTCCCACTGCTTGTGGTTTTCTCTGACGAATGCTGCAATCATGAATTTTAATGTTTGGTTAGTTCGTTCCGTAATGTTGGTCTGTGGATGGTAGGCCGTGGTGAGTCATGGGCGTATTGCAGGTACTGAGGTCGCAGTGCGCAAACATATGCTGCATTCGGGATTGCAAAGATGTTTTGCTTTAGCGATAGCATTTAATTTTAGCTGAGTAATGGCCGCTCACACCTAGCTCAGCCTCTCTTCTTCTTTTATCAAATTTTCACGGATGGTTCCCACAGCGCCTCCGCTGGCCGGGAGCCCGTAACTAGGCAACCGCCTGTTACACTACTATATGATTACAATACATTGATATTACTGTATATTACATTTAATAATACTGTACAGTATATTACACATAAATCACTTGACTGTTAAATTCTTGCTTTGAATGGTTCAGAAGGTGTTTGTAAGAGAAACTGAGATCAGCTATTAAGGCAAATCATAGGCTTATATTAATGTACTGACTTTACTATTTCTTTTTCTTTTCTTTTTTTAAAGAAAGAAACAGCTTACAATTAAGCTTATAATTAAGTTTATAAATAATGTGAATCAGGAGCAAGACTTAATGAAGACCTACAGTTTAACAAACAGAGTTATACAGAGACAAACTAAGTTCTATCCAGCATTTTCTGAACCATTTCATGGACCACATTTTTTTTACTTTCTTACTGTAAAAAAATATATGAAATAGGGTTCCTCTTTCTGATTTTGCTCATGCATAAAGCTTGATGCTTGAGAATGATTCATTGGCTGGCTGTTTTCTCTTTCTCATATCTTTCTTGGGAGATTTAAAGTTGTGGAGGTTCCTGATAACAGAGAGGGATACAGATAGGAGATCTGACCAATTTCAGACTGAATAAAATTTACATAGTTTAAGAAATCAGACAAAGTATCTGTTTATGAAAGTTGGTGATCCATTCTAAGTGGCTCAAAAGATTTAAGAACATTATCTGTGAATAAACTGGCTAAATTAGAGATATATTTGGTGCCCACGTCTGAAGACCAACATTAGCTAATGAGGCAGGGATAGCAGGGATCAAGGCGATTGAGGATTGGATGGTCAGATTGCTGTGGAGGCTGAAATGCTTTATGACACCTTTCCAAGACAAAAGAGTGTTAAATTGCAAACATTTTCCAACTACCAGTTGGATTTCCCTGAAACTGGTAATGAATGGGAAAGATGTTAGCGTTCATGGGACACATGCAAAGGATTCCATACTCACCCAAAGGGAGTCTCTATCATTTAAAAACATGTGGGCATTTGTTTAATCTGAGCAGTAGAGGAGTAGAGCTGCATGTTGGGTAAAGATCTACCCACACACTCCTATGGCTTGAGAAAAGATTTTCTAGATCCTTTAAATCAGGAGTTATATCTATGCCCAAATATAGAAACCCAAAGGCAGTAATGTGAAAGGGACATTGCAATGTAACGTTGTGTAGGGGACTTTCGTGTATTTGTAATGTAGTCTTGAGGTATACAATATTTCACCAGACATCCTGGCTGAAGAACTTTTTTAACTTTTATTTTTGGCAAATTTCTTTTCTCATTTTCGATCCAGTCCCTGTACCTGACCAGTTTCATGATTGTTTTTGTTTGTTAAACCAAGGCATTGTAACACCTGTACCACCGCAGCACAGGGAAATAAGATCTAGCTCACCGGATTACTGAGTTGACGCTTTGTTCCCACCTAGTGTGTCTATGTGTGTACTACCTGCACTTAATCACTAAATGATGAGCACCTGTGATTCCCTTGTGTGTCTGTCTATATATTCCAGTCGAACCCGTGGAGCGACGCCTGCTCACTGTCGTGCAATGTCTGTATATGTCTCTGTCTGCATGTTCTTTAACACCTCTTGTTTTCCCCCAGGACTGAGCAGTGTCTGCAGGTGTGGTTCGGTTGAATTGGAGGTTTCGTCACCTGGCACCCAGTAATAGCGACTGACATCACCTTTATGTTTTGTTTTGATTCTTTTTGGTTCTGCATGAACCAGAGAGAAACAGGTGCAGTAGATGACAGAGGATCAGGCCGGTGATTAGTAGTGATCAGGCCGGTGATTAGTAAACCAGTGTAAGATATACGTATTGATGGAAACTTCAAAGTATTCATGTGCTGTAAGTCGCTCTGGGTAAAGGCGCCTGCCAAATGCCATAAATGTAAATGTGTGGTGGCTCAAGGATTTTGCACAGTACTGTATGTTAAACTGTTAACAGAAGAGTCTAGTTCAATATTCTTCATGGTATAGAATAGTGAAAGGTAAAAGTTAATTATTAATATTTTTATAAAACCCATTTGATGTTAGTAAACACAGTGACACAGTGAGCCAAGGCGGGGGACAAAATTATTCCCTGAACCATGCTAACTAATGCTGACTTGAATGTTTTGTTGGCTTTTAATTCAACACAAGGAAGTTCAAGTTCATATGAACATGTATGAACACTCACTCTCCGGAAACATGAGTGTTAACATAAACCAGCTGGATTTATTTATTATACACATACTATCTTAATCCGTGGATGGAGTATGTGTGACACAGCTATCTGATAGGGAAATCAAGCATCTAGGCATGCTAAAAATGTCTTTTATTTTACACCACACATAATTGTGTGTGAGAAACTTACATTTATTTGTTAAATCTTTTATATTTCAAAGTCTTCTACATGATTATTCTGGTATGCAATAAAATAAAATAAAAAGTTATGACTCCTCCAAATTTGGCACCCAACAATACAGCAAGATGTCCTTTTTGGTAGCTGATTCCTCAAACAGTTTTTGTTTTTTCCTTGAAAGAACACCATTTCATAATCATGACAAAGGCTCTAAAATGGTGTGTTTACAGTTCAATCTATTATGTTTAAGTTCACACAAGCTTCAAAAATATTGTATTTAAAAATTAGTGAAAACATAACGCAAAAAAAAAAGAAACACACACATTAGAAATTACTTCTAACTCAGCTGTGGTTGTAATACAAAAGTGCTTTGCAAAGTAAAGCAGATTTTGCTTAGAATTTAAGCATACATTTTCTTTATAGATAAATGATGAAGCTATTCAGTATTGTAAAGCAAGTTGTTTGGTCACTCATACACATTGTCACCAGGGTCTAACACTGAATAATCATGGTCTTAATTTTTTTCGGTTTGAATGGGATCTTCGGTACGTTGTGGCTGAGTTTCCTCTGTCGGAGGATTGCTGGGCAACATTTTGACCAGAGAACAGTTCTCAGGGATGGAAGCTGCTTTATGTCTACAACAGAAAACCAAATTAATTTAATAATAACTACACCAATATAAATATGTCAATAAGCATTATTGGAGGTAAAGCTGTACATTTAAAGCATGATTAATTGAATGACTAGACTGATTAGACTGACTTCAGTCCTTTTACATATATTGTATATTTCTCCTGCCCTGGTGTTTATTTTTTTATTATTTAGATAACTGAGTTAATTAGCTCATAAGAATTCAGCAGCACTGTGATATGAATATACTTAACCACAGAGGTGAAAAGTAACAAATTATATTTACTCGCGTTACTGTAATTGAATAGTTATTTGTGTACTTCTACTTTTTGAAGTAGTTTTTAAAATCTGTAATTTTACTTTTACTTAAGTATGTTTCGTTTGAAGTTTTGTAATTCGCTACATTTTAAATCATATTTGCTACGGAGTAAAAAATAAATGAAGGAAAGTGAAAAATAATGCAACGAGGAAGGAAAAAATTGTACCCCGGAAACTACTGCACTGATGGGTGGGAAGAAAAACCGTGATACAGATGTGTGAAGACCAGTTTTCTAGTTTTGCCGTTGCACCTCACGGTGACGGTATGCAGTTGCTGGCTTTGACCACTGAGTGGCGCTATATAACTATAGACCGCCGCGCCAGACCTTATTTCATTCTCTCAAGGATTAATGAGACGCAGCTCCTTTAGAGCTGCACGTAGGAGCGGATAAAATCAAGTGTAACATTGTACTTAAACGAATTCATAATAACAATCCTAAAATTACAGCACAAACGTAGAATTAAATTTTATTAGTATCGAATTTAAGCAAAGTAAATGTTAACACAGTGAGCCTTTAGATTTTATCATGTGTAATTAGAAAGCCTATGCATGTACACTGTAAACCCTAATGCTCAAAGTAATTAAACACATTGAGTACTGTTTACCTAAATAATTGTTTGAGTAC
>QMIH01000992.1:18635-35684 GCA_003987875.1 Clarias batrachus
AAATAAATTAAACTAAATGACTATAAAATTAAAACATTGTCAGGACGTGCTACTGTGTAAGCAGATGTCGTTGTCATTCAGCCCCGCTTGTGTTTTTGCGGTAGTAKGGGAAWKAAATGYAGTACGATGTTATGATCATAATTTTCTTTAATAAATAATGACCCCCGTTGCGCTGTACCACCGCTGGCAAAACCTTAGAAAATACAATCACAGTACTAAAATTATAGTAATACATATAGCCGTTTTTTATTTGCATCAAATTTAAGCAAAGTAAATGTATACTTTACACGGCGCGCGCCTGTGATGGGCGTGCGCCCAAATCAATATCGCTCCTCACTCATTCCGAAGCTCACTAGGTAGGCGGCCTAGGTGCACACTGCAGGTATGCGAAGAAGCGGGGTCGTCTAACTAGGCACAACTGGTGAGCTATCGGCGCTAATGATCCCGAGCTTCTCTCCGCGCTTTGAAATATAGCAGGAGTGTATCTCGGGGTCTGTTGGGGGSGGGGGGGGGGGATTCGGGGGTCTGGACTTTAAAAAGCATCTCGCTGTTTACTTACAATGTAACTGATTATCTCAACTATTTGGAGTTTTGCCAACTTAATCTTTTGCCAACGGGTTTACAGTGTAGCAGTCAAAAACGTTTTTGTAAACACATTGTTGGGTTGTTTATGCTGGGTTGTTCTTCAAAGTAGACACCTTTTTACTTTGATTACTGCTTTGAACACTCTTTACATTCTCTTGATGGGCTTCAAGAGGTAGTCACCTGAAATGGTCTTCCAACAGTCTTGAAGGAGTTCCCAGAGATGCTTAGCACTTGTTGGCCCTTTTGCCTTCACTCTGCGGTCCAGCTCACCCCAAACCATCTCGATTGGGTTCAGGTCCGGTGACTGTGGAGGCCAGGTCATCTGGCGCAGCACCGCATCACTCTCCTTCTTGGTCAAATAGCCCTTGCACAGCCTGGAGGTGTGCTTGGGGTTATTGTCCTGTTGAAAAATAAATGATGGTCCAACTAAACACAAATCACTGCAAGATGCTGTGGTAGCCATGCTGGTTCAGTATGCCTTCAATTTTGAATAAATCCCCAACTGTGTCACCGGCAAAGCGCCCCCATACCATCACACCTTCTCCTCCATGCTTTACGATGGGAACCAGGCGTGTAGAGTCCATCCGTTCACCTTTTCTGCGTCGCATAAAGACACGGTGGTTGGAACCAAAGATCTCAAATTTGGACACATCAGACCAAAGCACAGATTTCCACTGGTCTAATGTCCATTCCTTGTGTTCTTTAGCCCAAACAAGTCCCTTCTGCTTGTTGCCTGTCCTTAGCAGTGGTTTCCTAGCAGATATTCTACCATGAAGGCCTGATTCACACAGTCTCCTCTTAACAGTTGTTCTAGAGATGTGTCTGCTGCTAGAACTCTGTGTGGCATTGACCTGCTCTCTGATCTGAGCTGCTGTTAACCGCCGATTTCTNATCCTCCGCAGCAGAGGTGACTCTTGGTCTTCCTTTCCTGGGGCGGTCCGCATGTCAGCCAGTTTCTTTGTAGCGCTTGATGGTTTTTGTGACTGCACTTGGGGACACTTTCAAAGTTTTTCCAATTTTTCGGACTGACTGACCTTCATTTCTTAAAGTAATGATGGCCACTCGTTTTTCTTTACTTAGCTGCTTTTTTCTTGCCATAATACAAATTCAACAATCTATTCAGTAGGACTATCAGCTGTGTATCCACCTGACTTCTGCACAGCACAACTGATGGTCCCAAACCCATTTATAAGGCAAGAAATCCTACTTATTAAACCTGACAGGGCACACCTGTGAAGTAAAAAACATTTCAGGTGACTACCTCTTGAAGCTCATCAAGAGAATGCCAAGTGTGTGCAAAGCAGCAATTAAAGCAAAAGGTGGCTACTTTGAAGAACCTAGAATATAACATATTTTCAGTTGTTTCACACTTTTTTGTTATGTATATAATTCCACATGTTTTAATTCATAGTTTTGATGCCTTCAGTATGAATCTACAAGTTTCATAGTCATGAAAATAAAGAAAACTCTTTGAATGAGAAGGTGTGTCCAAACTTTTGGTCTGTACTGTATGTGTGTCGCCCTTTTAAGAGTTGCCGCCCCTCCCCCAGTGTGTGTGTGTGTGTGTGTGTGTGAGAGAGAGAGAGAGAGAGAGAGAGAGAGAACGGAGTAGAAGCACAGGTGTGCTGCTCACCCCCGGAATGCTCTTTTCTTTTACCCTTCTCTTTACTTTTTTACTTTATGTTTTGTATTATAATTTTGTGATGCTAAAACAGGCCGAAAGAGTGCTGAACATTATTCTCGGCTTTGAACTCTTTTTTTCCCCTCGGCTAGCCAGCGCAAAGCGTCACACCATATTTAAGTGACCACTTTGATTTCAAGCACAAGAAAGGCAACACCTCTATTATGCAAAGGTGTTCCTTTACTTAAAAACTACTAAAAACTAGTTTGAGATTTATATCTGTTTGTCTTTTCTGAACTACAATCCCCCAACCCACCCCCACTGTTAAAAAAAGTACATTTTTAATGAGCTACTTTTTACTTTTATTGAGTAGATTTTTATAATGTTAACTTTACTTGTACTTCCTTAAAATTTCACTGAAGTAACTGTACTTGTACTTGAGTACAAAAGTTTATTGCTCTTTCCACCTCTGCTTAACATTAATTCTGAATTTATACACATCAGGGAAACCTCATATTAAACAGCATCAGAGAGCACTTCATCCCACATATTAGCACGACATAACAGTCAGTAGTCATTTACAAGATTAAAACTGTCTATTGGTAACAAATACATGTTGGGGTCCTTATATGTTACTGAGCATGGTGTGTGTGTGTGATGATAATACATTTCTACTAAGCTAGCATAAAAAAAGCAGAAAGAAAGAAAGTTTGAATGTAGTGTAACTGGATGGGTTTTTTTTAATTGTACATACAATAAAAAAAAAACATCCAGTTGCACTACATTCAAACGTTCTGTTACTGTGAATAGTTAAGTAAGTAGAAGATAAACTGATCTCCAGAATGCATAAAACTAAATATGAAACATGATTTAACAATTTAAGCATGATTAGTGCATTATTTCTTTATTTCTTTATTTATTTTTAACATTTAAGAAGAAAAAAATAGTAAAAACACGATGCAAAAGTTTGTGCACCCCAAGAGATTTAAGCTATCCAATGACGTTACCCTAACCTTTTTAATTTATCATGCTAGGGCATAAGGCAAATAAAAAAGGCACTGAACAGAGATGGTAGAGGTCAAGTTGAGGTCTGGAAGATCAAGACAACTGTATGACATAACTGCTTATATGATTGCTTAACAAGGCAACTTAAACTGTTTTTTGATTGCAAAACCCCTTCATGAAGATTCAGCAGGATCTGGGTTGCAAGGCAGCTCTTTACTGCACAAAAATTACCTTTATGAAAAGGTCATCAGGTAAACCCTTTCCTGTGTCCTTGCCATATCAGATATTTTTAATGAATATCTAAACAAGACTTTCTGTGGACTAATCAAGTTAAACTAGAATGTTTTGGGCTGCAGTGAGCAAAGGCATGTTTGGAGAAAAAATTTTATAGCAAATTTCTATTTCTTTTTCTAAATTTTCTTTTTTAAATTTAAGGTCACAAGCAATAAAGTCTAGTGTTTTATGTAATGGATACATCAGCTGTCTTGCAGTTGCGGGAAACAAACATTACACTGTCTTTAAAAAAAGCTGAAGATGAAAAAAAAAGTATGACTTCTACCATAAAATGACAAATGTAAACCAACAGTGAACTATATTCTTTTGATTTTGTAATGCTGCTTTGCGACAATGTCAATTGTTAAAAGTGCTATACAAATGAAATTGAATTGAACTATATAAGTATGGCATAAGCTGAAGGCTTTTTTATGCAGAGACCTCCTCTAATCTTCAAACATCAAATATGTATGTAGATCTCAAAGATCAGTATTGTACATGCAAGACAATCTCAATCTCAGACTAGAAGACTTTTGATAGAAAGAAAGGGAAACAGTTGTAATACTTGCTAAATGGGATGACTAATGAAGTATCGACTAGACAGGGTGCTTGAACTTTTGCTTTGGACCCTTTTATTATTTTAAAACTATACAAAAAGTATACTAAAGTACTCTTATTTACAATTTATCAGTGTACCATCTTTAAATTGTTTTTGGAAATCTGATTACTTTTATTTTCCCTTAGCATGTAACAGGATTTTTGACCTGGGGTGCCCAAACTTTTGTATGCCAATGTATAGTAATCATGCTATGTGATAATTAGTTAAACTTAAACATGCAGGTAACTTTAAAATACTTACTCTTTATATTTTATGTTTTTCTTGCAGCATACGAAAGCACAAACAGCCACAACTGTAGAAAAATGATTAAAAAAAATAATAATTATATATTTATATACACACAGTAATATATACAGTAAATATATATACAGTTTATATACAATATAAACAGTGGAACCTCGGATTGCAAATAACCTGGTTTGCGAACATTCCGCAAGACGAGGAACATTTAAAAAATAAAATATGGCTTGATAAATGAGCAAGTCTTGATATACAACTGAGCAAATAGTTCTTCTCGCTCTCGCGCTGTGAAATTGTGGGTAATTGTCTCTCATGCTTAGTCTCAGTGCGCGTGCGTCAGTCCAACTATCATCACTGTTTGCTATAACACTGTGACAATGTGTTTGCGTGTTAAGCAACTTTTATCCAGTTTCTCTGTCAGAAAGCACTGATTCCATTCGTGTGTGCATGTGCATGAGTGTAATTAGAGTGTGTGCGTGCGTGTGTGAGAAGGCGAGAGGAGGAGGAGGAGGAGGAGGAACACAAACACTTTTTTTTTTGCTTTCTCCTCCAAAATAACCTTTCAGCTCATGGTGGTACAGGACTCGGATGAACGTGGGACCTTCAGGCATCTGGAAATTGCACCCAAGAATGAGCCACTCTTATGGAGGTCCACAATTCTCTTCACGATGTCTTGGTTGATTTCTCTTGATTTTCCCATGTTGTCAAAGAAAGAGGCTCTGTGTTTGAGGTGTCTTTATATGCATCCACAGTTGTGCCTCCAATTAACTCAAATGGAATCAACTAACCTATCAGAAGGTTGAGAATAAACAAACCCGGTAGATTGTCTTCAAAGTCTTGAGCAGTGGAGGACTGGCGATTCGTTTATTATTACCTTCAAGTAATGATGGCCACTCGTTTTTGTTCACTTAGCTGCTTTTTTCTTGCCATAATACAAATTCAACCTCTTTGAATGAGAAGTTGTGTCCAAACTGTAGTACTATAGATAGATAAATAGATAGATAGATAGGCTTTAGAAGGAGACGGCGAAAAAAATCCTACTTACCGAGTATGATTAAGATAATTACAATTACAATAACTGTCGTCTGGGTCGATTGATCTGTAACTGAACATTCAACAGAAGTTAAACATTATATAAATTCATTAAATCTTCTGTATTCATACTATAATATGAAACATCAATCAAAATGAATAATGGTTTATAGTTCAATGCACTCAATGTAGTGGGCACACTTGCAAAATACCTGGACTTAATAAACATCCACACTAATACATTAATACTGCAATATACTAGAATTTTCTTTGTCAGTGTGATTAAAAAAATGACTGTTGTTTTATTTTAGAGCATTTCACAGGAGCCTTCCATATTTATTTCCTCTAATATCTTTGTCACAAATCATATATTTTTAATCATCTCTTGCTAATCTTCTCCACATTCTATGTAATAAACAAAATACGTGGTTTAGCATCCTCTTAATTTTAAGCACCAAAGATCTTGGTCTTAATAACAATAAGAAGTCACCATATTTTGATTTTCATTACCACCATATTGTTTTCCATATTTCTATTCACTCTCAACATTTGCTTGTTTGTACAGGTCACAATTATTGACATAGAGCTAAGAAATTTGGCAAAACTCTAGCTCCTATATAAGAGTAGCATGCTTGTGCTTTGCGAATAATCAGAATTATGGTTGCCACGTAGCATTGTTTCAAAATGTGTCATGACCATTGGTAAAGAGGGTTCCATCTGAATTCCTTATCAGTTAATTATCTGGTTAAAAAGGCAGATCAATTATATATAACAAACAGTGATCTTACATATATTGCACTGTGGAGGAGGTGGATTCCATCCCATTTCTTCACATGTCAGGTAATCAGACCCTTCCATCTTGTATCCTTTGTTACACTGGACCTGGACCCGTGACTTGTATTTATAAGATTTTAATTTGCCATTAATTACCATTCCATTTTTAATTTGAGGTTCATCACAGATTGCCTCTGAAAAAAGAGAAGAGTGAACAGAAACAGAAAGCTGTTTATTGTCCATTATACCAGACTTTACATTACAGACACTGAATATATTCATCACTTGGTTAGTGTTCCTAATGAACTGGCAACTGTGCTCATTTTTGGTGCTCATTGAGTGATGGTCTGAAGTATATTGTATCAGCGCACACTGGTCATTTTGAATGCCTATAGGTGTAATAGGGATGATTAGGTATAGGTACAGCAATAAATAGGTGTAGCCAGCTGGACACCTGTGCAATAACCATGCTGTCTAATCAGCATCTTGATATGGCACACCTGTGAGGTTCGATGGATTATCTCGGCAAAGGAGAAGTGCTCACTATCACAGATTTTGACAGATTTGTGAACAATATTTGAGATATGGTTATTTTGTGTATGTAGAAAATGTTTCAGATCTTTGAGTTCATCTCATAAAAAAATGGGAGCAAAAATAAAAGTGTTGCGTTTATATTTTTGTTCAGTATATGTACAAGGACAGTAAATAAAGTGTGGTGGTATAATTGTGTGGGAAAGTCATGAGGTAAAGAGGGCCATTTATGACAAACTGGAACCACTGGATCATTCATTAACTACTCTCATCTTTAGTCTAAAGGGTTTCACAGAAGTTCCAACTTCTAAATGGCTGTTTGATCATATCATTGATGTGATTTGTACACAGTATTTTCATTCCTTCATTGACTCTTTTATATCGCCTATTCCAGGGGCAGGATACACCCTGGACAGGGTGCAAATTTATAATAGGGCCCACAAGCATATACACTCAACTCATCTACACACTATAGGCAATTTGGAAAAGGCAGGTAGAATAATCTGCATGTCACTGTACTGTGGGAGGAAACCAGAGAACCCAGAGAAAGCCCATGAAACAGAGGGAGAACTCAATGGACACAGATCCTTCAAGGTGAGGAGGTGCAAAGCCACAGTGTTAACCAATACACCACCGAGGCACTACACAGTACAGTGGTACCTCGGCATACAAATCCGTTCCTGAGAAGCGTTATTAAAACGAAATTCCGTATTGCAAAACGCATTTTTCATTAGGAACTAATGTATATGCAGATAATCCATTCCAGCCACCCAAAAAAATTACCAACTAGATCTGCCTGCAACTTCGGTCACTTGTTTAATTGCACACTCATGAGCACATTTTTAAAAACCTACAACACCATCCGTTAAAATTAACCAAAATGTAATTAAATTATTAAATTTTTTATGTTTTACCGTGAAGTGAGCGAATTAACTTTACCTTTGAAAAGAATTGTGACAGAGCAGAGTTTCTGCATTGAGCAGAGAGTGTGTGTCTGTATGTGTGTGTGAAGCCGGGGAGGGAGTGTAAAGGCGAGAGAGTTTGTGTGTGTCGATGTTTGTGTGTGTTGGTGTCAAATTACGCGCGTGCACACATAGGAGACACACTGAAACAGAGGGAGAGATGTTGAGACGAGCACTAAGAACCAGCAGGGGAGACGATTACCCACAATTCCGCAGCGCAAGAGAGAGAAAAATCATTGGCTCAGTTGTGATCACGTGACGCAAGAAGCACATGCGTGATACATGATACTCAGCACTCATAAACCAAGACTTGCTCGTTTTTTCAAGTCAAAATGTATTAAAATCTTTGCTCGTCTTGCGGAACACTCGCAAACTGCGTTACTCGCAATCCATGGATCCACTGTATCTGTAATCATATTTCAGGTCAACGAAAAGTTCAGGAGACTATGAGAGTGCTTATGAGACCCACACACGAAGACCTGGGTTTATGAACTGGGAACTAAAAAGGAAACAAAAGAAAACTGAAAACACTAAATAAACAGAGCTCCGCCATCGCCTCGAGACCGAACAGACTCCGGAAACTAAAAATAAGGCTTTCTATTTTCTATTGGGGCAAGTCCATCCTTACCGAGGATTTATGTGTTTTTACTGACACACTTTAACCGAGACTGATTAAACTGATTTAACTGGTGGCGAGCTGCTCTCTCTCTGAAGTACGCCCACTGCTTTTGTAGAATTCAGGCTGGATCTTTGCCTTTGATCTTCGAGGTACACTTGTTTTTATCTTGTCCCTGATACCTTACCGGTACTACCTAATGATTGCAAAAAGTGTGCAGGTATCAGGGCCCTTAAATAGACACACTGCCAGGGACAGTGTATCCGAACTGATTGTGCTAACGGCACCATCGCCTTGCAACCAAAGGACTGAGTGACGTCCAAGCTGTAGTGTCATCACGGGCCCCAACTTAATTGGCTTGCCGGTCAGGGAGCCCAACGGGATGGCCGAAGGGAGTGGGCAAGTGCCTCAGCTAGTCTCCTGTCAATAAAATTTACTGTGGTCCCTGAATTGATTAGGCCTCCAATTGGGCTCTCTGGATTCCGGCCCCTGAGGGAGTAGCTGGCAGGAAGAGACCTGCATGACAAGGTCCTGACTTTTGGGTCGACACTGAATGGGCTTCTTTTTAGTTCCTAATTAATACGACCACGTTATCGCCACATGAGAAGGTCTTCCCGTGCGTGTCTCATAAGCACCCTCATAAAATCCTATTTCTTTGACCCCCTCAGAAGCCTTAGCATTGTTATAAATATTATTACATCCAAAAAATTTAGAAAAGACGTAAAAATTAAGTAAAATATAAAATAAATAGACATTTAAACTTACTTAACTTTAATTCATGAAAGTAAACAAAACTAAAAGCATGTAGAACAGCCACAGTATGGGTTTTAATAAAGCTGCCGATATTTTTTTTTTATATGGCATTGTATACTTTTTAATCTGTTCCCATATTATGTATTGCCCAATCAGTTGTGTATTGGCTCCACGCTTTTACTCGAGAATTTCTCTCCAAATGTTCATGGGTTTTGTTAACTCCAGCTGATAAGATTAAAGTCCTGCGTTTGTGTAATCTTGGTTAATTCATTAAAACGAGTATTACACACAATCTCTGGATCTCTGATCTCTGGATAAATTAAAGAGAGGGAAAAAAAACAGTAGACTTTAATAAGCTCTCACATGCACAAAGATTCGTTGAAATGTTGACCTTATGACAACATGGCTGAGCTCCTTCTTGTGTCCTTAAATGTACAGTTGTGTATAACAGCAGTGTTTTGGAAAAAGTGAGTAAAGTTCCATATTCATAAAGCTCCATATTTCATCAGTCCACAAAATATTGTGCCATTTCTCTTTAGGCCAGTCAGTGTGTTCTTTGGCGAACTGTAACCTCTTCAGCACATGTCTTTTTTTCAACAATGGGACTTTGCGGGGTCTTCTTGCTGATAGCTTGGCTTCACATAGCCGTCTTCTAATAGTAACAGTATTAACAGGTAACTTTAGATGTTTTTTTATCATGCTGGAACTGATCGTTGGCGGAGTCTTCCATCCATTTAAATGGTAGTTTTCCGTTTTCTTCCACGTCTTTCTGGTTTTGGTCTCCACTTTAAAGCATTTGATATCATTTTAGCAGAGCAGCCCATCAGTTTCTGCACTTTTTTGACTAGAGATTCTCATCTCTAATTAACTTTTGAATCAAAGTACGCTGTTCTTCTGAACAATGTCTAGAAAGACCCATTTTACTCTGATTTGCAGAGAGAAATACACAGGACAACCTTTTCTGCATTCATCCTTTAATAAGGGGAACGTGTTCGACACCTGTTTTTCACAGAATGATTTAACACTCCAATTGAACTCCACACTGCTATTATTTTGAACAAGCCTCATTTCAATTAATGATTCAATTACATGAAATTAGGTGCATGCAAGTCATGACTGTTTGGTCTGTTAGTTTTCTATTATTCCACTACACCAGCAAGTAAAATATTTATATAATATCATTTCCCCCAAAAACAATTATTGATCTGGTTACTGATGTTGAACTGCTATTATTTTGAACACAACTGTAGACCTTTAAACTCCATCTTGTTAACACTGACATGACCTTGTCCTAAATGTTGACCAAAGTTCTGCAGAAAACCAGTTTATCAGTTTAGTGACTTAAAATGTAACTGGAACTTATCTCAGAAGCGCTGGACATAAAGGAGGAACACGCACACACGCACGCACGCAAACAAATATTTGCATTTCGGGTAGCTTGTCACTCAGGAACTCCCTTTCTTGATGACCTGCTTACAGCAAAAATAATTGAAATAATGCATTTATTGGCTGCAAAACGCCACAACAAAGAATCTTCTACAGAAGCTCCTATGGTTCATGGTTCAGGTTAGTACAGCAAGTTTTTTTTCTCCAATACATAATTCAATTGCAGTAATGTTAAGTATGCAGCTTGATGTACATAAATTATTTGCTGAATTGAACTGCTGAACCTTGCTGTATGTGCATAAGGGATCTCACAGGAATGTGCAAACAAAAACTGCAAGGCTGAAAGGGCTCTTGTGTGATGCATTTTGGGATGCTTGACTACAGTGTGGCACATAGCAGATGTAAGAATGTTTGCATAATCAAAAACTATTGCTTCATTTTTATCAGTTTCATGTCATCAGTTATACAATATATACAAATTAGCATAAGTAGCTGTCGTTGACGAAGAAAGAAAAAAGTTCAGTTCAAGGTTAAAGCTAAGAATAAGCTGATCAGCTTTAATGTAATCAGTGATATTATTATTTCAGGTTGAAGCCCATGTCTTTCTGTAAAGTAGAACTCTACCCAACTTATTAATACAAAGAAATAAAATGTTGTAAGTTTGAGTGCCTTACGCATTTTTTGCGCTAAGTAGTACGTTTTTCGTCATCAGCCAAATACACTCACTGTTTGGTAATCGGAGACTGAATCACAGATATGTAGATCAAATAAAGATTATGTTTTGATTTAAAATGATTCCAGCGTGTTAAAATTCACTTCTGTATACCACTTCAGCTCTGTTATGTCAGGGGTGAAAAAATATTTACAGTAGTAATCCCAGTAAAACTATTCAGTTTAGATTTTCTAATTAATATATTCTGGTGCAGATGTTTGTTTACTTTGAGCAAGTAACTAATTAGTAGCTTATTTTAAAGCGGATTATTGAATTAAGAGAGATTTGACTTTTGGTGCAGGTTAAACTTTGGCAGTACTTGGATATCCATCTAAAGTTTCACTAAATTCTGTTCAGGCAGTTTTGCATGATGCTGTGACAAATTCTCACTGGACAGACAGAAAGACAGACAGAAAATTTTCTGAGACTGGTTTTGGGTGCTCCAATGTATGAATGGAATGTAAAGAGATTAAAAGCAAAGCGTGAGTTCTGACCAACATTCATCCAACAGTTGATCAACTGGGTTGCCACCAGATAAAATTTTGATATTGTGACACTATTCTCAGTATCATTTGTTTTGGATTTAAATTGGAAATTTGGAAAAGTGTGGAAGGGGCTTCAGCATGGAGCAGGGTGTCTTTAGTCACGTCATATAACTTTGCTTCACTTAACCATCAGGGACATTGCATAAAATAGCATTTAACCAAAAATAGTCGAGTTTTTGTTCTTTTTTTGTAACTATGCTGTTCTCACACGGGGCAAAACCAGGCGAAAATGCTTTGCACTGTTTGGAATGGGCAGATCCGCAGGCTGCTACCCTGCAGAGTTCTAAATAGGCAAAGGCGCGGTCATTTATATATGCGGTTGCCAGGCAACGACCTTCTAAATTGACCTTCTAAAAGATAAGGTTCCATTCATGTGGTCTACAGTGCATCAAACAATGTCTTAGCAAGTGAAATATATTTAAATATAACCAAACACACCTATACTTTATTTTAAGTATTGCAATGGGGAGGTCACGTGACCCGAAGCAGGATGGCAGCTTAGGAGTTTTGCTCCGCATCGGATTTTTCTTATTATGCCCTATTTTTTATACACTTTGTGATTATTTAACAACACATTTAGAAATGGAAAGTGAAGGGGATAAGGACTTTCCTATTTTTACAGCGACAAGATCACAAAAAAGCAAAGAAAAGAAGAAAAGCCCCACCTCGCGTGATGGAGAAGGGGAAGAGGCCAGCACTAGTTTACCGTCGGACACCTCACTCATTTTAATCAAAATTAGGGCTGTTGGTACTCGTTTAGACGGTATTGGGACAGCTGGGGAAAATAGCTACCTCAGCGACAGTTCTTGAGAACTCTTTCGCTGCCCTCACTGCTCGAGTTACTGACACTGAAACCCAGCTAAGTACAGCTGAGCAGCGGATTTCTGCGGTAGAGGACTCGGGGAGCGCACGCGGCACTCAGATGGCCGATTTGCGCGCGACCGTGGATCAACTCCAAGCCAAAGTGGATGACTTGGAGAACCGTGGTCGCCGCAAAAATGTAAGAATTGCCGGGCTTCCTGAGAAAGCGGAGGACAATGAGCCTCTGACGGCATTTCCAGTGTGCCAGTGTGGTTACAGCTTCCCGCGGATTTCTGCTATTGAGATGGAGCGCGCGCAAAGGGCCCCCCTTCCATCCCCGTCTACACCAAGCGCACCGCCGAGGAGTGTTATTGTGCGTTTCCTACGTAAAGGAGGCAGTTTTGCAAGCAGCTAAGAAAACTAAAGTCAGTTATAAAGGTGCCACATTACGCTTCTTTCCAGATTTATCTGTGGAGATCGTGCGGAGGCAGCGGGCGTTTGGAGCGGTGTGCAAGACTATGGTGGAACGAGGTGTTTACCGGGGTTTTGCATATCCAGTTAAACTTGGCTGCTTACATAACGGAAAGATTATTTTATTCGATACCGTTGAATCAGCCACTAAATTCCTGGAAGTTCCGAATAAGTGAGCTTCTCTGATTAATTAGCGTTGACTTTAAGACAGTTTTTGTAGCGTTTCTCTTTTCTTACAATTTAAGGGTGTTTTTTCCTATTGAGCTTAATTGTGAAGAAATGGCTTTTTGAAGGTGATGCAGCTATCCGGTGAAATTTGGTTTGCACGTACAAGGCCCTTTCAGGCTGTATATTTTATGACTGTGGCGCCGCATCTGCATAAACATTGATTTTTCTTGTTCATCACCTGCCATTTATCTATTTATTCATTGTTTTTAATTTCTTATTTAAATGTATATTTTTATTATTAATATTATTACAGTGGACTTAAAGGTTTTTTTTAATAAGGAGTTTTGAGGCGGTATTCTCTGGCTGCCGTTTTTCAGGTCGGTCAGTGGAGGAGTTGGGGGAAGGTGTATGTGACGAGTTGTTTTTTGTGTTATTTGAGCCCTATCGTTTGGGATAGGGAGAGGGCAGAGGGCTTGTGGGGGGTTTTGTTTGTGTTTAGCAGAGCTGATCGTTCAGATGTATGTCGTTTACTTCACTTCTGTCCACTTACAGCATCCAAATACTTTGCACTTCATTAACATATGTCCAACCTGACTAGAGTGGTCACATGGAACGTGAAGGGCATGGGTAGTGTAGTCAAAAGAAAGAAAATTTTAACATTCCTGAAGAAAGAAAATGTAACTATTGCACTTCTACAAGAGACACATTTGTCAGATAGGGAACATTTACAGCTCAAAAGAGATTGGATTGGTCGGGTATATTTCAGTTCTTTTTCATCAAACAAACAGGGAGTTGCTATTTTGATTCATAAAAACTTTCCTTTTATCTTAGAGCAGACTGAACAGGATCCTGATGGCAGATTTATTTTGATTACCGGTCACATCAAATATGTATGCTCCGAATGAGGACAGTCCTGTTGTTTAATCATCATTGTAATGGTCTGGGGATTATGGCTGGGGATTTTAATTGTGTCATGGATAACAAGTTGGACAGGTCATCTTCTATAAAATCAACCTCCCATTCTTCACAAACTCTTCAAAATATGTGTCGTGCTTCAGGCTTGGTAGATATATGGAGAGAACTACATCCAGCTGTCAAAGACTATACCTTCTACTCTCCACCCCATAATTCTTATTCCAGATTAGACTATTTATTCTTGCCTTCCAGATACATTAATTGTGTAAGATCTTGTGAAATAGGCTGTGAACGAGCTGAAAGATCCATTAATGCTATCAAAACTACTGAGGGAGTAAGTTCATATGATCCGGTTAAAACTAACGGCAGTTTCAAAGATTTTTATGAGAATCTGTACACTTCCTTAAGTGCATCTGAAGACCCCCCACCCGCCGCCATTTTTTTGGATAAGATATCGTTCTTAGAGGAGGACCAGGCTTTTCTTAACACTCCTCTTACGAAGGAAGCTATTCAATCTATGCCTAGTGGGAAGACGCCAGGGTTGGATGGCTTTCCTCTGGAATTTTATAAAAAAATTTGGCACGAGCTCTCTACTATGTTCATGCCTATAGTTGATAACCAGGTTCCTGGAAGACTGCCTCTATTAGTTTGATTCTTAAAAAAGGAAAAACTCATTGGACTGTGCCTCATATCGTTCAATCAGTCTACGTAATGTAGATTTTAAAATTGTGGCCAAGGCCTTGGCTCGTCGTCTGGAGAGAATTTTCCCTAAGATCATTAAACCTGATCAGACTGGATTTGTTAAATCTCGCTATGGTTCAGACAATGTACGTCGTCTCCTGAATATAATACATCAATTGAATACAGATGGTGACCTAGCCGCTATAATATAGCGTTTGATAGGGTGGAGTGGAGGTTTTTGTTTAAAATATTGGACAAATTCAATTTRGGCTCTAACTACATCAGACTAGTTAAACTTCTTTACTCTGATCCAACAGCTGTGGTTAATACTAATGGTTTATTATCAGGGAAATTTTCAATTTATAGAGACTGCCTTCAGGGATGCCCCGTCACCACTCCTGTTTGCCTTGTTCATTGAACCCTTGGCAGAAGCTATTCGCATGCATAGGGGCGTCCGGGGCGTGGAGGCAGGTGGGATGGAGCACCGCATATCATTATATGCAGATGACGTCCTTCTTTACCTGAGGCAGCCACAGTCATCAATTCCTTGTGTGTTGGAGATAATTAATCAGTATAGACAATGAGGTGGATACAAAATAAACTTAGGGAAATCCCAAGCCATGTTTTTAAATGCTCCACAGAATGTTAAATTACAGTGTCCCTTTCACATCACTGACTCTGGGTTTCTTTATTTGGGCATACACATAACCCCTGACCTAAAGGATTTGTTCTCCAAGAATTATTCACCCTTAACGACAAAACTTAAACAGGATATGGACAGGTGGACTTTCTTGCCAATTTCTTTTTTTGGAAGAATTAATACAATTAAAATGAATATGCTTCCCTGTTTACTTTATTTATTTCAGTGCATACCCTGTTATTTAAATTCTAACTTTTCTAAGGGTCTGAATACAGCTATCAGTAAATTTATATGGAATAATAAAAAACCCAGGATTAGATTTACTTCTCTTCTCAAGCCGAAGGAGTGTGGAGGCGGATCTTTGCCCAACATACAGATTTACTATTGGGCTGCTCAGATCAAACAAATGCTTAGATGGTTTTCAAATGATACAGGCTCCTTGTGGATCACTATGGATTTAACGTATTTTAAACGTAATTCAGAAACGGAAACATTGATGCATTTATTCTGGAAGTGTAAGAAAATTAAAACTTTTTGGTATGAAGTGCATGATCTGGTTGAGAAAATATTGGTTAGAAAAAGATCTTCCTTCTGATTTAAATTATTTATTAAATTTAATTACTTACCTGGCACAGAAATGTATACTTATCTTATGGTCATCATCTTGTGTACCAACTTTAAAGATGTGTCTGGCACAAGTGGGTAATCTTCTTCCATTGGAAAAACTTACTTAGGATTTACAGAACAAATCCGAACTATTCCCCCTTTGTGGAATCGACTTGAACAATCATGATTCTTTCTTTTATATTTTCTTTTACTGGACTGTTTTGCCCTTGTTTTCCATGTTCACTCTTATATTAACAGATTATTGTTTGTTTTTAAATGTTTGCTGTGGGTGTTGACTGTATATTGATCTGGCTCTGTTTTTTGTGGTTGTTGTTAAATACCAATAAGAAAATATATTTTAAAAAAAGTATTGCCATAAAAATAAATCAATTCCTAATAGCTAGCAGAATTATCTGTATAATAAATAATTACAGCATGAACATTTTTCACTTGCAACTTTAGAAATGTTTGACATACAGGAGGCACAGGAAATCAGGAGGAATAAGACCTCGTCATGAACCATCTGTAGAACTCCAGTGTTGTTATAGAATGTAGAAAATTCATCCAAACTTTTGTTCAAACCTTTGACAGGTACTGTCCACTTCAACATGCTTGTTCCTGCTTCCTAAGGTCTATTGGACAATCACTCGCTCTACCCTCTCTGCTCCTGCCTCCTGCTTTGTGACTGGTTAAACAGAGAAAGGGGAAGACTACAAACCCCTTCTACTCATACTGCCCCAAACTGTGACTTTATCATTGATTTGTTACTGAGATACACTGTACCTTGTAGTCCAACTGGGAAACATTTGAGGCCAGCGTTGACAATTGTATTTATTCAAATTTTTACGACTGTGGTAGGACCTCCGGTCAACATTCACACACAACACTAATTAGCCTAATTTGCATGTCCTTGATGATGGGAGGATACCATAATACCTGGAGGAATCCCACCAAGCACGGAGAAAATATGCTTTGCTAAATTTCCTTTCTGAAAGAGTTTTCAACACTTCACTTGTTCGAACTGATAACTCTTTTGTCAGGGCCATGTTTCCAATAGCACAGTAAAGTCTGCAAGCCCCCTTATTTAAATGTAGACTAATTAGTACTTTTAGA
>QMIH01000992.1:50219-60261 GCA_003987875.1 Clarias batrachus
GGCAATTTGGGAACGCCAATTAGCTTAATTTGCATGTCTTTGGACTATGGAAGGAAATCACAGCACGCAAAGGAATCCCACCAAACATGGGGAGAACATGTAAACTCCATGCACACAGATCCAAGGTGAGAATCAAACCTCTCGCCAATGGTAGTGTGAGGCCACAGCACTAAACACTAAAAATAATTTTAGAATTGAATAACAATAAAAATCCAGTGGCATATTAACATTATAATACAAAGGAAATGTCACATAAAAAGATGAAAAAGACAAAACATGCGAAATGTCCAAATATCTTTCTTATACTTTCATTTGTGTTAAAGGTTAAGGTAAAGATTCACAACTATCTTCTATCTTAGGTTGGTGCTTTTTTTCCCCTTGGACTTTATTGTATGGGTAACCATTTGATTCGCAAGGTCTGACAAAGGCTTTATTTTTTATTTTTTAGTTTTTTTTTTTTTTTTTCAGTTTTAATTTTTTTTGCCAGATGCCTTCTTGCATGCAGTGGTGGTATGGGGTGTCTGGTTAGGGGTTTTGCCCTAGGACCCAACAGTGGTGACCATTAGTGAGGCTCAAACTGCTCAATCACTCTAATTTTTATGAACAACTTATCTTGCCAAGATAATAAATACAGTAGATTAATTGCATGTATCTTTTTGTTTGATGTGAAACATATTCTTTAAAAATAACTTCACCATTAGATTTAGTGTCAACCATGCAATTGACATCAGATGTTTTAAACAACAAATAAGATGCAAAATAGCTTTATAGGCTTTTATTGCAAACATCCAGTGTTCATCTATATTTACTTTAAATTACCTCCTGTACAATAATGCAGTATTTATTAGGAGTAATCCAAACTCTTTTCCAGTTCTCCAATTATATAATTGATTGTATAAAAAAGGAATTCCAGAACACTGTAGATGCAAGTACATGGTTTTACTGAAGTATAAATCTCAAGAAATTATTGGTACATTCAGCATTCAATAGATTCTTCCTGTGTGGAAAAAAAGAAGTACAGTACAGTAACCTTGATATACAGCAATCACATCTTTTCAGAGGCTGCACTGATCACAATTTGGTATTGGTCCAAATTCACCAACAAAAAAAAAGGAAACATATGAACAAAATATGTAAATATGTACTTTTGCTGAACATTTGCTAGTTTCACAAGGCGTTTTCCTATAGCAAAATGACACTTAACCATTTGGAATATTACATTAGGAATAATCTAGGACATGCTTTCTTTGTTGTTCACACCATTCTGTGTTCACTTTAAAAGGTATTTAAGCCACCCTCTCTCCTTGGRTGATAAATRATACCTTTTTTAAATATAACAAWCTTATRTATTGGGTGTTAMAGTCAAAGCCAAAGACACATACAGTATACTAATCTGGACAAACATTCTGATTTAGCTAAAGTATTTGAATATTCAAAGATCTCAAACCAAACATAGCTATACACACTTTCCTTGTGTCTATTCAGGCCAGTCCAACTGTCCAGTCTAGGGTAGGGAATGGAAATGGGGCTACAGAACAAGTTGAGACCTTTGCTTGACTTTAACATCTGCATGCTGTTTAAGTTTTTAAAAATGTGTAAATTACAGTGTAAATACAGCATAACTATGCACATGCACTAGTCTATGGCATAGATTGTATAAGACCTGAGCAAACCCTCTGTGACATCAACCATAGGTTTTCTGAAAAGCGGTTTTAAAGCTCAACTCTGGGAGCTCTGGTTGTCTGCTGACACTATGTGCTGTAGGCAGGAGCTGACTCCTCCTAACCCTCGGTTAATCCATACAAAAGGGCAGAATGGACAGGACCTGGCTGTTGGTTGCGACATGGCTACCTACAGTACCTCAGTCACCACATGCTACAGTAGCTAGCTTAGCTTTAGCTTAGATAAAATGCTAAATTGGCTAAAATGCTACATTTTTAAGCTAACTTTACTCCATCATCCATACCCTTCACATAGTCAATTTCTACTTTTCATCCTGCAGTTCAAAATTCCTCCACAAAGATAAAGTTAAACAGGRAAAAAATTGCATCAACGTATTGCTACTAAAGGTGGATCTACAAGCTATTGAATCCCAGATTTAATTGAATTAAAAAGGATTTACACACAACTATATACATAGCTAATTTATTTATATTTTATTATAATATTTWAATTTTATACTTAATGTTGCTGTGACACTTCATAAGTAGTTGTTGAGATCATGAGATATGATGTAGCTTTAGTGAAGATTATGTTCACTGTAGTCAGGACTGTTTTGTATTGCTCTGTTGCGCCCCCTAGTGAAATAAGAGCAACATGTATTTTCAATTCTTTCGGTTCAATAAAAGTCCACAAGGTAATTTTATTACCTTTTATTACCAAATATTAAATTTAATATTCCAGAAAATAACCTTTATCATGGCAGTTCTGGTCTTTGTGCTGTGCGCTTAAAACCCTTCCTGTAACTCATTCTAAGTACTACCTAAAATATAGCAATCATCCTTACCACCCGTTTTAATACCACATACATGGAACCTTTCCTTGTTCTTGTACTCAAAGGTCATTATGATCACTATATAAAATAAAAGTGCAATTATGTGTGTCTTCTTTATTAACTTTAGTAACTAAATTGGGTGATGTGGGTACTTTACCTAACAGTGTTCATGTATGGCAGCATTTACATTTTTTATATTTTATAAAAAAAAAATTTAAAAGATTTACATCTAAACAATGTCAACGTTTTAACAAAATTTTACAGTAAGTAATATAGCACACACCTTTTGTCCAATACTATGACAGGTGTTCAAGTCAAACAAGAATTTACATTAACATAAGATCTTAAGCTGGTCATCACATGTGATGAGACTTTGCAGCTAAAAAAATAAATAAAAATGTTTTAATCCTGGCCGAGGTGGCTCGGAGCCCACTGCAGTCGTTCTGCCTGAACCATCTCTGGGAACGGTACAGACAGGTCACTGTGCACACACAATCATTCACAACATCATTTGCACATTACAGGTACTCKGTTGGGCCATTAAACACTGTTTCCACATGGGACAGGAGTTCCTGGGAGGCCTGGGTATCAGACATGAAGCTGGCAGTCCGGTCGGCATACTGATAAAACTTTCTACCTTGATAGTATCCAAGCACTGATGAAACACTGGGCATTAGTGTATTAGTGTAGCAGGGGATTATATAGAGAAAGTAAGGTCGTTTTTACTCTCATAACTGTATTCTGTTATTCTSCACAAGCAAAAGTGCCAATTTGACTTGGTACTTTTATACTAAAATTAAAACACCATTCCCAAAGGCAACACAGTTTATTACTAGATACCAGATGGTATTTAGTATGGTATTTTGGGCCATGGTGGCCCAAAACAATAGAACTGTGGGAGATTTGAAGTTCATGTGTTTACACATGGACCAAAAACAATCAAAGTATTTCTTTTAATGCACAAAAAGAAATAGTATTTTGTCGTACAGTAACACTGCAGTAGAGAGGTAGACCAGACATTGATGTAAGTGTAAAAAATGAAATTTGAAGAAGGTGGAACTTCATTCTCTTTCTATCATCTAATATGTTTGTGTTGTATGCCACCCCTTCTGCTGGTCTGYGTGCATGAGCACATGCATGCAAAGGTGGTAACTAAAGCAATGAAAAGAAGCCAGCGTACAATAACATACCACAGAGGCATTCCCGACCATGACCTGAAAATGCAAACATTTAAAGGACATTTTTWAAAATTATTTTAGCTTCCATRCGTGCTACACAACAAAATGTCTAATTGTATGAGTGTATATTCAAACCTGAGAAAGAYGTTTCCGTTACAGTTCTGAGTTTGATTGCTACAAATTGAGTGAGTTCCASCTGTACTGGTCTGCATGGCGAGTTCTGAGGTTGCAACTTCCGTAGACATAGGTGTTGTTATCACTGGTGGTGCTGTTGTTGTCRTGCAGTCATAACTTTCAAGCTCTGAGATACAATGACAGATTAATACTTCACTTTAAAAATGAATATGAGTGAGTTATATTAGAAATCGTAAAAAAAAAAACATGACATTTTAGAACTTCATGTTTTATGCTGTTTATGCTCAAAAGCTTATAAGTGGTTCTGTGCATAACTGACCATCAGACATAAGTGAATAAATGCAATTCTCCTCTCCAGCCCGAAGAAGGTGAAGGGAAACAGATTTACTCTCTTCTCTGCTCACAGCGTTCTGAGCTGAACAGATGTACTGAGCGTCCTCTTTGAGAAAAGCACAGCTAAACTGAAGATCAACCGAGCTCGGTAAAAGAACATCTTGAGGTTCTGCCTTTCTGGACCAGCTGTACTTTACATTGGTGCCCGTCTTAGTCCGGCAGTGCAGGAGAACCGGCTGTCCCTGGCACGTCACCACAGGCGAGCCATCCAACCAAACTCGTGGTCTGCTCACAGCCTCTGGAATTCAGCACAAACAGTTACTAAAATTTAGAAACGATTTAGATTTAGAATTTACAAAAGTGGTGTTCAGTTCATGTGTGAAAATGATTCCTCATGCACCAAGAGCCACCTGGATATTCAGTACATTCAGGTCGTCAGCTGACTTCATTTTATTGCCACATAATTTTTTTACCATGCAACTTCAAGCGTTCGAGTGATCTCTGTTCATGTTTTTTTTTTTCAATAGCATTTCTTCCACAAATTTTATGACTCAGCACTGTCATTCGCGGTTTTAATAACATGTTGAAGGGTTCTTAAGCAAGTCCCAGTAACTTAAAATCTCCTTATCTTAATTCAGACTTCTGAAATGGTGACTTTTTTCTTTTTACTGTTTACTGCATATGCTGATGACACAACTGCTTAAAGATAAGAAATACTACCTTCTGTTACGCCCCGGTCTAGGTCGGGCCGTAACAGGAATGACAAAGAAAAGGGAAAAAAAAGGAAAAAGGGGGTGAGACCAAAAGCGCGTTTGCTTAGTGTTTATTCACAAACAGTGAACAAGCAAATCCCCAAAAGGTGGCCGTGAGCTTCAGAAGCCGACAAGGCCAAAACAATAAACAAAATGCCCTCTACCTAGTACCAACGTGAAACAACTAACCTGCACCAAAACTATTTGGAAAATATGACAACATTATTATGATAAAATATGATGATAATCTAAATATTTTTTTTCTTATTTTATAAAAAAAATATCAATAATCCTCTTTTCCTCTAGACTCTGGACCTTGATTTTCAAATAAAATGCAAAATTTACTTTCATCTGAAAAAAAAGGACTTTAGGCCACTGAGCAACCGTCCAGTTCTTTTTGTCCTTAGCCCAGGTAAGAGACCTCTGACATTGTCTCTGGTTCCAGAGTGGCTTAAAACACGGAATGTGACAGTTGTAGCGCATGTTCTGGATCCGTCTGTGTGTGGTGGCTCTTGAAGCACTGACTCCAGCTGCAATCCACTCCTTGTGAATCTCCCCCAAATTCTTGAATTTTCGACCATTTTTCTCTTCCATTCAACTTTCCATTAAAGTGCTTGGAACCAGACTGTCTATCTACTGAACCAGACTGAGACACCATTTAAAGGCTCAAAAAGCTTTAGCAGGAGTTTTGAGTTAATTAGCTAATTAGAGTGATTAGATACTTTTTTACAATCTTCAAATTTTCTAAGATACTGAATTTTGGGTTTTTCTTAGCTGTAAGCCATAATCACCAAAATTTAAAGAAATATCCACTTGAAATATATCAGTCTGTGTGTAATGAATCTATGTAATATACGAGTTTCACCTTTTGAATAACTCTGAATAGCTACAGCTCTGAATATCTGGGTCATTGACACATGGGGACTACAGGTAACCAGTTGGGTAGAAAAAAAATAAAATAAAATAGGTTAACCTCACTGCCAACTGAGCTTAGCAATTGTTTAATTTGGAAGTTTCTGGTTGCTTAGATACTATGAAATATATGAAAAACCACTCTAACCAACTATTGCGCACAGAGACAGACTGTTAAGCTAAACCATGATCTTACAACAGCAGCTCCAAAACATGTTGTATTACAGCAGAAATCTTCTAAAATGCTTATTATTTGAACATATTTAACCTCACATTTGTAATAAAAATGAAATGGCTCTTAAAAGCAATAATAACAACATAACCACTAATAAAAGATGTTTATTGCCAGTGATGAGCTGAGTTTTTTGTTTATGCTGTTTGATCAGGTTATTTTAATAAATGAAGGTGTTGTACTGTACTTCCTCCGCTTGTTTTTTTTCCACAGAGCAAAGTCAGCAATCTGCTTTGTGAAGTGCAAATGTACTCAGTTACATTTACATAACATTAATTCTTACCCAGGGCAAGCGAGCTCAGTGCTTGGGCAAGTATCTACTGTATGCCTCATGGTGTTGTCAGACCAGGGAAGTGAAAAATTAACCCCCCCCCACCCACCCCCAAGCATGCTACCTCTTCTGTGTCTCATGTACAATCACTCGTGTCCAACTCATGCTCACGTCAATCACTGTTGTGTAGTTCCGTCGCACCGTAGCCATGTGATTTAGCAGAAACAGTGTGCAGTCAGTGAGGAGACGTGGTGGTAAAGAAGAAGAGTCTACTTGCCAATATAACAGTTGTTGTTTTTTTAATCTGACTTATTTCAGAACACACTTGTGTGTAAACAACTGCAGCACCACTTCCTGTTTGAAAATCTTAGGTATGACAAAGTGCCATTAGAGCTACCAACTCTCACGCAGTTACTCATTTTCCTACGCTCTCAAGTCATTGTTCCAAATTCCCACACTTTCACATTTAGAACAATTGTCTGTAGACTACGCAAGCAAAATAAATGAGCTCCAGCCTGTTTCTGTCGAATCAGCTACAAACAGCTTTTATTTTGAAGTCAAATTGCTAAATCGTTCCCACATACAGTACATAGGTGTAGCACAACCAGAGCGATGGAGCTTCTTCTAAAATTCAGTCTGTTCAAAATGTTATGTTTTTATCCCATATTTCTGTGCACGGATGTACACATAGAAGTCTCTGTGGTCTTGAGTAAAACTTAATAGTAAATAATCAAAAAACAGCTTTACGCTAATTAGGGTAGACGCTGAAACTCAGTGTTACGGGGTAAAGAATGTTGGGCACACCTGTAGAGATTGAAAACTGTCATGACAATGTAATGAAAATAATGAAATGTAACTTTAAGTAATTACTAACTTGCTTTCTCATAACTAGCTTTTTAAACTAACTTATACACTTATATGCCTCAAACACTTCTATTGCAATTCTATTTTATTATCATATTTTTATGATATTTCTATAATTCTCTATAATTAAATTTTTCTCTATTTGAATATTCTGTTTTTATATTTTATATCATTATATATATAAGTTCTACTCACTAGTGCAGTTCATTCTCACAGACCCTTATTTTTAGGTCACGGACAGTCATATAAGCATATTTTACTGCATATCATACTGTCTATGTGACAAATAAAACTTGAATTTGATTTGATTTTAAACAAGCTTGGTACTGTAGCTAATGTATCGAAAGCCGGTTTACATGTATTGCTTGCTAGAGGTGATTTTAAGTTAGAATTATCTAATTGTTACTAGTAATTGGAACATTTTGCATATTATTAAATTATAATAAATGTACAATTTTTTTTATAGCCTTTCTATTTCAGTACAATTGTTCCAAAAATATTAAACTATAATAATATACAGTACTGTGCAACAAATTTTTTTTACAAACATTTATACATGTTTAGTGTATGATCTAATTATTAAGTCATTAAAACATCTGCATACCAGAAAATAAGCATATTATGACCAAAAAAAGAGAAAGCTTCTGAGTTTTTTTCATATATGAAAACAAGAAGAAGATGCAACAAAGTCCTCAGAAAACTGTGGCTGGTTCTGCAGGATGTTCAGTAAAACAAAGCAGCTAATTTCCTTTTTCACTGCATCTGAGACTTTATTTTAAGAACAGAGTCATCACACCGATTGTTGACTTAATTACATTAATTACTCTTTACTGTTCTTTATAGTGTTTTTTTTTTTATGTAGAAACATTTTTCTATGTTCCCGGGTGACAACTATTGAATGATTTATATTGAGCTTAGAAGTGGTGTTCATTGCATTTTTACAGTGCAACATTGGTTAACGCATGGTCCTTTGTGATAACACAGGAAAATGTGGGACAGTCTTTTTTTTTCTGTAATCTGTAGCCATGTATTATTACCTTGTTTCTGTTTTACCATGTTGTGTGTGATGTGTACAAGTAAATCCTTACCTTCTGTTACTACGACTTTTATCATAAACATGATATCAGCATATATTTTGTCAATCGCTGCCCAGTAGATTCCAGTATCCTCCAGCTGGACTCCTGTCATTTGAATATAAAATGTTCTGGAGCTTGTTTGATATATTCCTGCTTTTTTCCTCAGCCGTGGTGTTGTGAATCCATCTGTATCCATCAATACCTCACAAGTGCCTCTGGACTCCCCAAGGCACCAATACTTTTTACTGTATAAAAACTGTTTTGCATTGAAAGTGCAGAAAACATTAATCTCCTTTCCAATTGTGGTGTGGATGGCAGTTTTATCACATTGCAGGTGGGCGTGAACTGGGAAAAGAAATTGGTTGAATGGTCAATAAAAGAGAAAAACGCTTTAATAAATATGGAAAAACAAAATATTCATAAATTCTGTTTGAAACGGTTGAAAATAATATGGACCGACCAGGGCTAACTGCGATTTCTGGTATAAAATGCCATGTATTGATAAAGATACATAAAATACTGGAAATTTCTATACAAAGAATTTAAGAAATTAAGAAGAATATATATAATGTTTAAAATAGTAATTGTTAGAACAAGGACATAGGAAGTAAGGGTGATGAAGGTGCTGCTGCACCCTGGCTTTCAGTTTTCCTTGCAACAACAAAAGATACAATTTAAATAAATAGTATATAAATTATTTCAAATTTAGCACAACAAAGGAAAAAGTTTTCCATCCTGGTGTAAAAAAATTCAAGAAAATGTTAAACGAACTTACCATGAAATATAAGCAGTAGGTTAAGGACCCTCATTGTTTAAATGTGCTCTCAGTCCACAGAAACAGGATGTAATGCAGACCCACCAGAGGTTTCTGCTGGTCTTTTTCACTGTAAGCACAAGTAACACAACACCGCATTCTGTAACCACGCACTTTTGCAGATGACCAGCTTTTTCCGAAGAACCACCAAAAAAACATACACGTGACCATAAAAACAAAAACATCCAGAAACTGCATGGAATTTGTTATTATGTGTAATATAATATTCTTCATATATTGGTACAAATTTAACCAAAATCAGAAATCAATATGTTCACCTTTACTAATGAATAAATATGTAATTAGAAAATGTTTAATGGGGCATTGTCTTTCTAAAACAGCTGGATTAATTTGTACCAGAAGATGAATTGCATGTTAACAACAAAAAGCACTTTGTTTTCAACAAAAATAAATAATGCGTATTTGCAGAGAAAAGTTATGCTCTAATAGCTATTGTTTAATAGATCCTAGTGGCTATATATACTGTGTATATACTGTATACAATTCATTTCAATAATTTTAAATATTGTCGAAAAGTTGATAAAAAAGAAAACTCATATATTATATAGATTTATTACACACAGACTAATATATTTCAAATGTTTATTTCTTATATGGTATCTAATGAAAACCCAAAATTCAGAATTTTTTTCATACTCTCAAAAAAAATGTCTTCATTCCCTTTTCTAGTGAAGTGAAGACCTATTATTTAGTTGTTCCCTACACCATTCGCATTTCCCTTTGAACTGAACATTTTCGTTGCGTGTTGTTTGGAATCACAGTAAACATGGCTGAACAACCTGTGAAGTCTCTGGTTAAGGCTTCCATTCCACTGAGCCAAATTTGCTACCGATCTCTCCCAACATCTCCCAATTTAAAATCTCTGCTCTGAAGTAGTTGCGGTCGGTACCTATTTGGTTAATTTTTACGACCCCATTCAGTTCTTGCCTTTGAAGTCCCTGTGGTGCACAACATATATAT
>QMIH01000992.1:76095-96328 GCA_003987875.1 Clarias batrachus
CGTCTCGTACGCTGAAGCAGCTGCACTATATGAACTGGCCGGATCACGGTGTACCAGACTCCATCCCCCCCATTCTGGAGATGCTGCAGGACATGCGTGTGCTTCAGGAGCAGGACGACTTGCCCATCTGCATCCACTGCAGGTGAAAGCAGATGGAAGCTTAACGTTGGTGAAAAGTAGAATATAAAAAAAATGACATCCTTTTTGAGGTTGCACAAGAAGCAGACCCTGAGCTTACCCTTTTATGGTTTGTGCGCAGTAGTCAGGCAGGAAATGCGTGCAGGTAGTTGGCCAATTACACATGTTGGTCTGGCAGTAAAACCAGAGCGCTCATTGATTGCAGAAAAAAAAAAGTGTATGTCGAACTCAGGTTGCAATGCTCTGCAACTAGAACAGAATAATGGATTTCTTTTTTTTTTCTTTTTTTGTTTTGCCTTGTGAATCAGTCAGACATGTTGACGTGACACCAGTTCTGTGATCTTTGTCTAATGAAGCCTTTAAAGTGGACTGAAAAACAAGTGAAAAATAATAAAAAATAATCTGTTTCTCACATTTTCTGGCGTGCATTAGGAGTTATAAAAGTTTCAAAAGCAATTTATTTTGAGAGTCTTTGTGATACATGCATAAGCATTGCAGAAATATTTCATGGCGCAATATTGGAGAAGTAAGCTGGGCTTATGTGATTAATGTGATTTGTTGCTATGTGTATGAACAGAGATGAATTGCATTGTTTTCAGTGCTGTGATGAAGTAATGCTTGATGAAGTTTGTATAGGAACTTGATAAAAATTTTAAAAAATGCAATGTTTAAGACACACAGGCTGTGAATTGTCTTCCAGTGATTTGGTGACCTGCTTTGATTCAGTTCAGTTTTTAGCCCTTTTAACAATGGATTGTTAAAGGTGCTAAATGGATTGTTAAAAAAATAAACAAATAAATAAAGCAATTCTACATGTGTAGCTGTATCAGTGTATCTATAACAAGCAATAGAGTTGCGGTAAGAACCTTTCTGAGGTGATATGAGGAAGAAAGCTTGAGAGGGATGAGACTTAAAAGGAAACCCATGATCATTTGGGTGATATCATGTATATGCACCATAAATAAATATGGTGAAATGTGCAGTTCTATAGCAAGACATTTGGTAAGGTTTCTGTTGACTTGGGTAAAACCTGTTCATGGCAATTTTCAGATTTCAGTCATTAACTCATTGGAGCAATTGCAAAAGGGTGATATCGCAGGCGTACTGTATGTAGCTTGAGAGAGAGAGAGAGAGAGAGAGAGAGAGAGAGAGAGAGTCAAAAGCTGGTCAAGAAACATAAGCAAGAAGACATAGCCCTGATTAGAAGCAAGCATTATGTCATTTACCACTTTAGCCAGCGCTGTCTCTATGCTAGAGTGTGATGAGACTGATATGGTTTTTAAATGCAATTCCTATGTATATATGAGTATACTTGTTGTGTTACAAAGGGGATTTTATTTTGGTCTATAGTTTGATCGGTTACAGGGCTTAAGGTGCAGTGTGTCTTAAAGGGGTCCTTTTATGTAAAATTTCACAGTTTACAGCCAGACTCCAAGGTCTGAGCTGTATTTTAGCTGGAACATTAACACACACATTTTGACACAGACCTCCAAGACTTGTTTCAAAAGTTTCAATTTTATACTTCTTTCGTACTGTGTGTTGTCAAACTATAGGGCTCTACCATGTTTAAGCATGACAATGCTCCTGGGCACAAAGCAATGTCGTAATGTGAAAATATGGGTTCTTGATGTTCTTTAAGAATCACATGGGTATGATGGGCAGATGTCCAGAAACTTGTACTTTGATGTACTTTGACATCATGTAATTTGATTGCAGCGCCGGCTGTGGAAGGACTGGAGCACTGTGTGTCATTGACTACACTTGGAATCTACTGAAAAAACAAGTAAGAACAACCTACTTAATGTACTGATGCGCAGCCAGGATGGAAAAATGTGTGTTGTACATATTGACCTAAACAATCTACAATAATCTTCTAGATATTAACTAATCAGTTTCCACTCATTTTAGATGATACCAGATTACTTCAGCATCTATGACCTGGTTCAGGAGATGAGAACACAGAGACCTTCCATAGTCCAGACTAAGGTAAGACCACCTTTTGTTCTTCCTGTTTCAATAAATTTAAAAAAACATGGTCGATGGACGTGTTAGTGATGATAGCACAGTGCGTAATATTGTTGCCTCATTGCTCCAGGGTCCCGAGTTTAATCCTGAGCTTAGCTTGCTTTCTGTGTGGAATTGTGTGTGTTTTCCTTGTGTCCATATGGATTGTATTCCCATCCACCAAAACCCTGCGAAACATGTCAAGAATGAAGATTGTAGGTTTCTCAGTTGTTTCACTTGCTCTGTTTCACTTGTTTTTTGTCTTTAGGAGCAGTATGAACTGGTGTACAGAGCAATTAAGTTCCTGTTTGAGAAGCATCTGCAGATAATGGAGTCAAACACAAAGCATAATGAGGTCAGATAACAAAGATTGCAAATTCATTGAGTTGTATTGGGGGGGAAAGAACTTGAGCATCCCATTCCAGATTTAGTCCAAAGTTGATAGAATAACCTCCACTCTTCTGAGTAGGTGATCCACTAGATTTTGCTTAGAAGCTGTGGGAATTTGTTCTCATACAGCTACTAGAGCATTAGTGAGGTCAGGCATTGATGCTGGATGATTAGGCCTGGGGTGCATTGGGGTTGAGTTCAGAGCATTAGTTCAGGGAGGGCTCATGCATGGCTTTGATGATTAGGCATCAACAAACCTTTGGCCATATAATGTACTATTGTTCTAAAAAGGAATGAGTTTTTTCCACAACTGTGAAAAATAAAAACCCATGACATGATAACATCATAATAAGCTATTCATTTGTTTGTTTGTTTTTTAAACTACTAGTTTGTGTTACTTTTGCAGAATTTTCAAAAATTCAAATGATCCAAAAGTCATATTATTGCTTATTGATAAGCGTTTGTCCTTTGACTTACATCAGTTTCTAGCTGCACCTCCTCTCATCCCCGTTGACAGTGACAGTGAGGATTCAGAGTTCAGTGAGTCTGAGGAAGAGCCAGAGCCTGTAGAAGAGAATAAACTGCATCCATTTTATGACTCCAGGTATTGTTGTTGGCTCCAATCTTGTACACATCTTAGATATAGAAATGCAATTTCTATTGCAGACATTACAATTAGGTCACTTCTGTTGTTTTTACAGGTATCCTGAAAAGGAGGTTAATACTGACTTTTCCAACCACTTTGCACCAAGTGCAGCCTCTCAGCCACTTCTGCCATCTCATTTTCGACCACCAAGTCCACCAGGCATCAAACGCACACCAGCAGTTATTCTCAATGACATGAAATGCTGGGCCATGTCTAAAATTTCCCCAAGGGCTACTTCCACATCAAGTCAACTGCCGAACACAGGTCTTGGACATCCAAAGTCACAAATTCAGGAACCTCTGCCACTGCAGCCAACAGATTTTGGATACCAAAAGCCCCAGATCCTCAAACCTCCTCCACTACAGACAACTGTTACTGGATACCAAACGTCTCAAACCCATGAACCACTGCCCCAGCATTCAGCAGATCTTGGCTACCAAAAATCCCAGATCCTCATACCTTCTCCACTGCAGACAACTGTTTCTGGATACCAAATGTCTCAATCCCATGAACTTCTGCCCCAGCATCCATCAGATTTTGGTTACCAAAAGTCCCAGATACTCGGACCTCCTCCATTGCTTCCAACAGATGTTGCGAACCGAAGGTCTCAGATACTCGGACCTCCTCCATTGCTTCCAACAGATGTTGCGAACCGAAAGTCTCAGATACTCGGACCTCCTCCAATCCCTCCAACAGATCCTGGGAACCGAAAGACCCAGCTCCTCGGACCTCCTCCACCGCCTCCAACAGATTTTGGGAACCGAAAGTCCCAGATACTCGGACCTCCTCCACCGCCTCCAACAGATCTTGGAAACCGAAGGTCCCATTTACTCGGACCCCCTCCACCACCACCAACAGATCTGGGAAACCTGAAGCTCCACATACCTAAACCTCCTCGACCTCAGAAAACAGATCTTGGATACCAAAAAGTCCAGACACCTCAACCTTTTCCTGTTCTGGAACCAGATCTTGGATACCAGAAATCACAGATACTTGAACCTCCTTTTCTGCAGACTCAGATACTTGAACCATCACCAGTTCAGCAAACAAATACTGTACAGCTAAAGGTTCAGATAACTAAACCTCCTCGACCTCAGAAAGCAGATCTTGGATTCCATAAACCACAAATACCTGAAAGTGCTACAACAAATCAAAAACAAGAAACAGACATTTTGAAATCCAATAATCCTTTTAGTCCAACACCAGTACCGGAAACCAGCCCACCTCAGACACATCAGACAGAAACAAACAATAATGGTGCTCTTTTGCAGACTCCCTTGATTTGTCTTACTGTGGAGGATCCATATTTTGGCCCAGAATCTCCTTTATCTACTAGGTCTCCAGAGTGTAAAGAAGCATCACCCATCCTCATGGCCACCCCTACTTTCCCTGGACCGACTTTGGCTCTTAAAACTCAGAGCACTGAATTGCTAATGCAGGACAAAATTAAAGGTTAGAAAAAACAATGTGTCATGTATTTGATGGCTACCAAAGCTTTTTCACTGATGGAGCTTCATATCAATGATGTTTCTTTTTTTTCATAGTTGCTTTATCATGAATTAAGAAAATAAGTGCTTAGAAGTCCATTGATTTAATACCCTTAAAACTTTTTTGTTTTTTGTGTGTTTGCCACCAGGGACCTCACCTGTGTCTAATGAGGATAGCCCTCCTCCACTCCCAGAGAGAACCCCAGAATCCTTCCTGTTGGCTGATGAAGGTTCGATGCACTGTTGTATTTTCTCTTTAACTTTTTGTCTATTTATAACCAACATCATTGTTCTACTGTATATGCAAGAAATACCTCCAAGCTTGTAGTTTTGTAAATAAGATAGTGTTCTTAAAATAGAATGACAAGATTAAACATCCCTAAAACATTAACTCATATAACATCTTCCCGGCCTTGCCTCTTTTTTTTTTCAGTTAAATTTCTTGAACTATAAATTAATAATTCATTCTTTCGGAGTGAAATAATTGCATTAAATTCAAGACTCACAACCCAGTTATCAAATTGTCAATTAATGTATTTATTGCAAAACCAGGCTTTTAAGGCTCTTTTACACTCATTACAAAATAAAAAATAAATCTAATATGGAAGTATATACTTATTTATGTTTTTTTTTTCTCTCCATTTAGGATCTCCACAAATTCTCACTCCTCCTCCTCTTCCATGCACAAACGATTCGTCTCCTGTGCCTGGTACAGTACATATTTATTCATGTCCATTTAAAATGAAATTCATTGTCTACCGTAATATTTGGCTACCTCCTTCTAAACCTCCTGCACATGCTGAAAGACTAGTGTTTATATAGATGTATTTGTGGTGCTGGGACCTGATGTGTTAGAACGCTCACTCACACTCTCACGCACTCATTATCTATACCGCTTATTCTGTATTGGGTCCATGGGAGGCTGGGTGTCTATCCCAGGGGACTCAGGGCACTAGGTGGGGGAACAACCTAGACAGGGCATGCCTACCCACACACACACACACACACACAAGCTATGAGCAATTTGGAAATGCTAGTTTGCCAAATCTGCATGTGGGAGGAAACCAGAGAACTCTGAGGAAACCCACCAAGCATGGGGTAAACATACAAACTCCAAGCACACAGACTCGTGGAGGGAAACAAACCCCCGACCTTGGAGGTGTGAGGTTACAGTGCTAACCACTACTCCACCCTGCTGCCTTCTGTTGGAACAATACTGCCCAAATCAACATCTTAGCAAGGGAAAATATCTGCTTCAATTTCATCTAATATGATATTTATTTAGATTACAGTAAAGCAAATCTAAAGAATCTAAAAGAATGAAAATAATTTGCCAAAAAAGTTGAATATTTTAGAAATAAGCTAAATAATTTTATATTCGGTTTGATGTAATCTTATAGTATTAAGAAATTGTAGATAAATTTCACTAGATTTAATACATTTTCACTTGCTAAGATGCTATTTTTTGGCATTAAGAGTGTACAGGACTAACGTGCCACTGCATCAGTTTCTTTAAAAGATGAATCAAGGGCTAATTCCACTGCCACTGCTACCAGAAGGCAGTTAAAAGGCATTGTTGGTAATGTCGAAAATTCTTAACTTAACTGACAATAGACCAAAATGATCTTTTCTTTACAAAAAAATCTTGGACATTCCTGAAGATGAGCATTTGTGTGACATTCAGGGTGAATTGTGCTTTATATTTCTCTTCCTATTCTTTTTTCATAGCACATAGAATATCTTTTGTCCCTGGTGCCTTAGACCTATCCATTTCACTGTAGTGTTAGTAGTGTGAAAGCTTGTTTTTCAAAACTGTCACGTGTATTTTAGATATAAATATGGTCGATATGGGTGATGTGGAAGGTAATGGAGATGTTGACACGGGCAGTATGGGCAATACAGGCATCGACCACAGCTTGACACTGGTCATCCCAGCTGATAATTGTCCAAGCAGTGGAGGTAAGAAGCAGAAAACGTTTATAATTATATATATATTTCTTATTGTACCTTGTGCATTTGGTTGAATCAGTAACTTTTTTTTTGACTACAGGAAACCCTCCCTCTCCTGCACCACCTTTGCCAGAAAGAACTCCAGAATCTTATGAAATGGCTAATGATGAAGGTAGAAAAGCAGCTCATGTCATGTATTGAAAGTTCCTCAAAGATGCATTCACTTGTGCCACCTTTCTAGTGAACAGCTGAACACATGGTCAATTATACAAGCAGCCAAACTAGTGGCAGCAGAGCAATGCCTAAAATCACGCAGATTGGTGAATGGTTGTGTGTACAGTTCCCACAGACAGATGCATCTCTCCCGCAAGTTAGCGACAAATTATCCTTTGATTTTTAAGCCTCAGGTTCCACTCTGTGAATCTTCACAGGAACAACACCAGTTGCTGCTCTAAGCCACTTCAGCGGGATAGACGTCCGGCATTCTTTAAAATGTTAGCTGCAGTAAAATCATTAGAATGACTCTAAGAGTTTAATCACCGTACTGAGCTTTAAGTCTTCCGTAAATATCAATCGCAACGCGCTGTTCGATGCTTGTACTCTCAGGGTTGTACGCCATTTTGCATAACACGCCGCCTGACACGTTAGCGTCTTCATGCAGTAAAAGGAGACATCAGTCACTTACCAGCACAATGACAGAACAGGATGTGCTCAGATCTCTTTTTCTGCTCATAAGAAGACAAGTCCTGGGCTGATTAGAATGCCCCTTGTACATCAGATGCACATGTTCATGTTTATAAATATGTTTGCTGAAACTATGTCATGGACTGTTTGCTTTTCTAACAGATTTATTACAGAATGCGGTACAAGAAAAGCCCCAGGAAACTGTGCTCAGAGTCGGCAAATCATCCGAATGGTCTGGGAATTCGAACTTGGATGCACCAGACTTTAAGAGGTCCTGGTCGAGGAGCAAGGTCAGTGGAATATAATGCAGACTAATAACAAGCTATTGGAAATTAGGATGTAGGGAATTATAGGAATACACTAGGTCTTATGCTCGGCGCATTATTGTTTTTAACTGGTCTTGGGTTCATTCGTCCCCTTAGCAAAAAGCATCACTGCAGATCAGTACAGGTCTTCTGATTTTGGACTTGCCTCATAAACAGCACCCCCATCATCAAACAACATCTTGTAGAAGAACATGTTATCACTCTAATACAGTCCTAGAAACTTGTAGAAACCGCGCCAATGTAGCTGTATTGGTGGTTACCCAACAACTTGTTAACTGGTCACACATCTGTACATCCAACTGGGTGTTAACTCTTATTTAAGGAAATGTGGTTTTGCTCACAAATACTGTATGTATAGGTTTAATTCTGAATTAATTAAAGTCTTTCTTAAGACATAAAATTGTAAAGATTATATTAATCCAACTGTTGCTTACTGTGGAGCCTCAGAAGTATTATGATCTTTGCGTCAGATTCAGTTCCTGGTAAATGCTTAGAAGTAAATGTAAATATAATTGTCTCATACAGTCTATATCTGTTCTTCTGTACAGAGTTTAAAAGCTCGGCTCTCACTTAATGGTGAGTTCATTCTGCACATTTCCTATTACAAAACACATACAAGAAGAACGAGTTTAGGTGTGCATTATTTTAAAAGACCTTGAAGAATTCTAACCCAAAACTCTTCTCCTTTCCCTCCAGTTCCAATATCCAGTTGGAACATCCAGTCGTTTTCTCCGATTCCCACACCTCCACAAGGTAACATAACTGCCCCAGATGTGTCTTTATGCTCCAGATGTTTATGACTAAAACCTATGAATAATAACCTTAAGTAGGCGGGTTTACTTTAAAGAGGAAGTTACGGGTGGGTCGGGGAAGGTTTCTTTCTTCCCTTTTCACTTGGCAGCTTTTGGCCAAGTACATTGGGAAAGTTGAACACCACAGAATTGCAAGAAAAGCATGAGAAACATTCTTCACCTGTGTCTTTTGATAAACATTGTGAACCCAGGATTGTAGGGTAGGCAGTAAACAAACTCCGAATTGATACTGTCTTACTTATACAGTACTGTGTTTTGCCTTAGACTGTTTTTCAGAAAGTGGTGGCTCCTTTTGGGTTCATTGTTCTTAGCTTTTTCTCCATGGATCTAAACATGCACCAATCAGTTATAACATTTTAAAACAAAATATAATACCTGGTATTGTGTAGGTTCCCTTCGTCACACCATGACTTCACCAGACACCTTGAGCTGTGCTGTGCTGTGGTGTGTGGCACCAGGACATTGGCAGCAGATCCTAGCAGGTTCATTGTAGTGTTGCAGGGTAGGGCCTCCATGGATTGTACTTGTTTGTCCAGCGCATCCCATATGGATGGTCAATGTGATTGGGATTTAGGGAGTTTGGAGGCCGGGTCAGCACTCTTGCTTGTTTTATATGGCAAATTGTGCTGCATTGGCTTTTCTGTGGGATCAGACTGGACGGGCTGGTCTGTGGTCCCCTCGGGCGTGGGTGAGCTACTGTATGTTAAGGCTGATTGGTGTACAACCAGAAATGTATCTTTATTGACAAAAGCACTACACAGAAATCTAAAACGGAACATATTCTTAATAACTAATTTATCACGCTTTATTTTTTTTGACTCCAGAATCTCAAAAAAGTCTCACTCCGCCTCTCCCTGAACGCACACCTGAATCTTTTCTGATGGATGGTACGTTGTATGTTTATTGTATTGAAGTAGATTTATTTATTTATTTATTTTTTTCACACATTTGACACTTGTACTTTCTCACACTGTTTTTTTTTTCAGCTTCAGATACACCAGCACTTTTAACTCCTCCACTTCCTACCAGAACCCTAGAATCATTCATCATAGAGACAGAGGAAGGTATGATAAGGTCATACCAGGGATTTCTGTGGTGACATTTGGGTCATTTTCCAACATTGAACAGACAATAATATAAAAAAAATTTCCCACATTTTTTCTTTTTTTTCCCTTTTTTTTTTTACAAAGTTTCTTTGCTGACAACCGGTGTGTTTTTCTTTTCGTCTTAAATGAGAATCCGAGTTTAGTCTTTAGCATATGATTATCATATACACACAAAACATCAATAGCGTAATGATTTAATTATATTTTATTGTTCATTTCAAAATGACGGTATTAATTGGGCCAGACTTTCAAAGTCATTCATTTAAGTTATTAATATGATTGAAGATAAGGAAAAGAAGTACACGAGAAGGTTTGTCTTCTTCTTTTGAGTTATTCAGGATATTCAGCAATTTCCTCTCAAGGATGTCAAAATATAACATTAATTAACCCTGAACAAATTCAACTGTGAGAAATATTTGGCAAAATTATATGTGTGGAATATCAGCCCGCATTTTTCCGAATCTTTATTGAACGGCTCATGGAAAATGCTGTTTTGTTCTACATGGATTTGATTAATTAGTTTTATTAAACTTTTTCTAAAGTTTAAAAGCGCATTTGTGGTTGAGAAATAGTGTCTTATGGCCACACTAACAGAATCATCAGACATGGGTAAGCAGAAACTATGCAGAAATGCGTCCGGGGTGTAATTCTCATCTGATCTGATTTGCAATGCTGATCTGTGGATTTTAAATACTTCAACAGGAACAGGTGAACTGAATCTTCGTTGCATTACAGATCAGAGCGACAGCGCCCCCTGTCAGCCTGAACCAGTCGAGCAAAGGGAGAGATTGGGTGTTTCATCTGAGTGGGCAGGAAACTCTCAGCCCAGGACGTTCCTTGACGTGATGACTAGAAGCAGGGTGATTATTATGACTTTTATGTTCTTTTTTTTGTCTTGTTTACCATTACACTTCATTGTACGTATAAAATAGCAGACATAGAAATGCTGTAACACTAGTTACTTTCTAATAACGGTCATCCGAATGAAAATAACACGATATTTGTATTTGTACTGTTTCTTCCGAAAAGTCTTGTAGCATAATAATAAGGAATATGACCTTAACTATAAAAAACGAATTAAGCACTAAGCTACATTATACCACCTGCCGCTACCAGCACATGGAATGTCTTATGCAGTCTAGAATTAAGTAAATGATTCAGTAAATGATTCACACGTGTCTGTTGTTTCATGTTTTCTGAGCGTATGTATGTGTATATATGTGTGTGTGTGTGTGTGTGTGTGTGTTTGTGTGTGTGTGTGCTTCTGTTTTCCGACAGAGTGTTAAAGTGAAAAGTTCAAAACCAGGTAGGCATTTCCACTGAGTCATAATTTCCGCTAATGTGACATCAGTCAGGCAGCACCAGACAGCCCGTGCCCTATGACTGAAGCAGCTCGAGTCATGTACTCAAATAACTTTATCATCTCTGCACCTCGATCGCCGCTCGTCACACTTTTCTTCTTTATAAGTTGCAAAGAAAATATGGTCTATAAATATCAACTGTAAAACGAAGATTAAAGCTCCAGTCAAGATGACACTGAAAGTCAATACTGAATCGTGTGTTGAGCTTTATATGGATTGGGTTTATAGTGTGTGTCCTTATTCACTACATATTAAATACTCAGCTTTCATAGTCAGAATAGGAAACTCTGGAAGAAATCATACAAACTTAGGACACAAGGCAGGATACACCCCGGATGTACCAACCCATCACAAGGCACACACACACACACACGCACACACGCACACACACACACACACACACACACACACACACACACACACACACACACACACACACACACACACACTAACACTAACACTAACACACACACACACACACACACTAACACACACACTAACACTAACACACACACTAACACACACACTAACACTAACACACACACTAACACACACACACATACATATTGAACATGTGTACCTACAGCTTTCATTGTTAAACACAGCTGTGTTTTACATAGAACTTGTTCATACAATACAGGCAATTTGCAAACACCAATCACTTTGGACTGTGGGAGGAAACCGGGATACCCAGAGGAAACCCTCAAGAGCAGAACATACACAGACCAGGAACAAAATCCAAACTCCCAATCTTGGATTACAAGGCAGCACCACTGAGCCAGCATGCCACCGTTTCCTCTTGTATCCCCACATTTTTTCAATGACTTGAATTTCTTTCTATGACTTTTCCCAAACTTTCTTAAAGTTAATAAAACAAAAATATATAGCTTGATTGGTTATAAAAAAAAAAAAGATGTCAAACAAAAATACAAACCAAAGTCGTACGTTCTGAAGAATTTGTGTGTAAATAAGGAAAAAAAGTCTATCTATGATTTTCAATTCCACATTCCACAAATGCAGACTTCACAGGGAGGCCCCGGGGGGCCTGGAGTCTCTCCAGTGAGACGTAGGGAGACAGGTACACCATGAACAGGATGCCAATCCATTTAAGGGCACACACATACACCCACATTATGGGCAAATTGGGGACGCCAGTTAGCCCCTAACCTGCATCTCTTTGGACTGTGGGAGGAAACCGGAGTACCAGGAGGGAACCCACTAAGCACGGGGAGAACATGCAAACTCAGAAAATGCACACATTAATTCCCGAACCGACCCCGGCCCCTGGAGATGCAAAGCCGAAAGTGCTAACCACTACGCCACCGTACGCCTAACACCACAAATGTATAGTTTAGTAAGTGAAATCATCTTAATGATAGTTAAACTATCTACGCGTTCTTAAAATAAGATTACAACAATCCTATATAAGATTTTTAAGTTCTAAACAAATTGTACTAAAATTTGAATAAAATGTTCAAAAAATGTTCTATTGGCAGATAATTTTGCTAGTTTTTGGAATTCATTTCCTGAAGGAAGCTAAATGATCTGCTAACAGAACAAGAAATTTCTGCTTACGATTTTAGCAACATTTGATTAGAAATAAGGTTGTTGTAAACTTATTTTAAGAAAATTATAGATAGGTTTGGGCTAGAATCAAGAATATTTCACTTGCTGAGATGTCATTTGTTTGACATCATTGTTGATCCTTTTTTCCCCCAATTCTTTAATGTCTAGTGACCTTTGTACAAGAAGGAACATATTAATGTAAACAGTGTAGCTGAAATTATGATCAGAAGTTTAATCACAACCTGATTTAATCAGACTGATCAGACTTGAGCCTGTGCTACAGGACTGGGATAGCTCAGTGGTTAAGGCGTTGGATTACGCTTTGGAAGGTCCCAGGTTCAAATCCCACGACTGCCCAGTTGGACCCTTGAGCCTCAACTGCTCATATTTATAATGAAATACAAAAAAAGTAAAGCTCTGAATGAGGTTGATATATGTAGACATATCTATCTGTTTAGCAACACTTTATTCAACATGACGTCGAGCTGAGACAGATTCCACTCTGAGAGAATCTCAGTCATAGGGTTGGGGTGGTCGAGGTGTCATGAGATTTAACCTTGTCATAACATTGGTGCTTTTTAAGATTTTTTTTTTTTAAATAATAAAGTTTGTGTGATGTTCCTTCTGCAGAGGGTTTATCTGTGGCTCTTCAGCCTGATCCCAATGGTGCGGCTGCAGTAGAGCCTGGTAACTCAATCAAGCCTCAATTCTCACCCTAAAATATACGTTTATTTCATTTTTCACTCTGGGTCCTTAAAAAGATCATAATGTTTATTCATGTTTTCCTGAAGAATTACCTAGAGCGGAGAACCAGACATCAATGGACAGCAGACGTCCTGCAATGGAGCAGCCTGAGAGGACAGCACTCTCCAAAAAGTCCAGGACCAAGGTTCGTCCGTTACAGCCTCTCAACATGTACGCTGATTCTGATCCAGAATGATTATAAGGCATGATGACATTCTTTCTTGTTTTTTGTTTTTTTTACAGAGTTTGAAATTGTGGAAAGGAAAACCGAAAAGTGAGTAATGTTTGGATAAAAACTTTGAGGTTTAGTCCTAAAAATATTTACTAGTATCTACCAGTATTATAAGTATTTACAAATATCTATTACTCTCATATTGTGTGATGTTTTGCATATTCACTAAAATGTATATATATTAATGTTTGCAGCGAAAGAAGCTCCTGCGCCTGGTTCTGTTACTCAAAACCATGGCGCTTCTTCAAGCTTCATATTTAGTAAGAAACTCTCCGTCTTTAGTAAGAAATTCTAATGTCTTATATTACTGTAATGTTTGTGATGTGATGATGTTTAGTATTAATAACCCTGTACCGTATTCAAGAACCTACAGATTTGGCGTCACGGTGAATTGATCCAATCTGGGCATGTAGTCGAGTACAGAGTCGAGGACTTTCTATTCTCTCTATTCCAAATGTCCAGCCCAAATTGAGTGCCAGTCTTGGGAATGAAACGGATTTGGAGTCAAAAGTTGGCCAGTTATAAGCAGCCACAGTTCCTGACTCCCCAAAATTTTGTTGAACTGCCATTATTAGCATTGATTACGGCACAAAACATGGTGGCACAACAGCTCGAGTCTTGGAATTTACCCGTTCTATAAGGAAAGGAAAAATGCATAGGTGGTGCAACCTGGTCATTCAGTACACTCAGGTCGTCAGCTGACTTCATTTTATTAGTCTAGACCTGACCAGCTAAAAGTAACCCCAGATCATAACGCCGCCTCCAGAGGCTTGTACTGTGGACACAATGCATGATTCCCTTCTTACCCCCACACCTCCTTCACTCCGGATCAGGGTCTTCAGATCTCAAGACCTTTCTCCATCACTCCAAAATCCAATCTTTATGCTCCCTAGCAAGTCAAAGCATTTTGTTTTCTGATTAGTCTCACTAAATAAAAGTGGTTTTCTTCCGGAGACACGGCTGTTTAGGCCCAGTCCTTCACAGGCCCCTCACATTACATAGAACTTGTTCATAAACTCTTCCTGCTGTGGATGGTTGCTTATGGACAACCTAAAGATTGCACCTCCCAAAAATATCTTATCAGAGCTCACACTATGCATTTCTAGATATTGAACATTTGTACCTAAAACTTATGTCCCTTTGTGGAACGTTAATGATTTATAATCCTTCTTTCAGGTGTTTTCGAGAAGCAACAAATAAAAATGCATTGTTCTAGACATCTCTGTTTATGTTCTAGACATCTCTTGTTTTTGCCTCCTGCTTTTGGTCAGTTGGTCAAAACCTGGTGTCCCTTGTGTCCTCAGAAATGACTATAAATGAAAGTTCTGATAAATCTGATAAATGAATCGATGTAAATTGAAGAGGACTAACACACTTCCTTCTGTTCCTGCAGGTTTTGGAACACGTTTTGGGAAACCCAAAGGACCAAGGAGTCAGCCAGAGACCTGGGTGTAAACCGGACCGGACCGGGAGCGGCTCACAGCAGTCGGTGGGCGTGGTCATGAAAGAACTGCCTGCCTTCATTAGGTTCCCATTTGATGAAAAAACAAACAAAAAAAAACAAACAAGACTGACATACTGTAGACGAAAGACAAAGGAATGATTTATGACTGAAGGACTGAAGCTCATTGGTTACAAGTGTTAATAAAATTGGCAGTTTGGTCAGATGCATCCTGAAAGAAAAAACAATGGACAAAGTTTCCTATATAGTGGTGGTGTTTTTTGTTTTGTTTTTTTTTCCAGAGAAATTCCCACAATGCATTGCAACAGGAAGTGACTCTTACTGTTACTGGTACTAAACTATATGCTTCTCCAAGCTCACACACACGCTCAAGCAGAGGTACAAAGTGCACAGTCCTGTAGTTGAATGAAAGAAGAGATTCCCTGAGTAGAAGTAGAGGTTACAGGGGATGTTTTAGCTTTTTAATAGTAATAAAAGCTCTCTCTCTCTCTCTCTGCGTCTGATTACAAACACCAGTTACGTTATTAGGCGTGTCTTAAAGGAAAGGGAAGTCGCGCAATCTATATGTTTATAAAACAGACATTTTGTTTGGTCTGCTGCTGGAGTTTGTGGGCGTGTCGTCTGCGTCTCACAGGCGTTACTCAACAGAAGTAACAGTGAGGTAATAATCATAATCTCCATTTGATTAGCAGATCATCATGAGGTCGATGGATGTGGGCGGAGCTGCGGGTAACCTCTAGTTAGCAGGTGGCGAAGTTCACGCTTCTGGTTCTGCACACCCCTGTGGTCGGCTAGGCGACGCAATGCAATGCAGAAACGTAGTGAAGTAAAATTACAGTATCTGTAAAAGTACAGATAACTACCTCCCACCTCCCACCTCCGGCATCCAGCTCCCAAAAAGTCACACCATCTAATACTTAGTTAACCACGTTAACCACGGCATTGTTTCAACATCGCGGCATTCATTTCCATCCAATGTTGCTTTCATTTTTTGCATAAGATCTTGGGAACAGGGACACCACGTTGGCCGAGTCATGTGTGAAAACGATTCCTCATTCTCCCATAAAACACACTTCCACAGAATGGCGCTGAAGAATCGTCTGGGTTGATTAAGAAATGAGAGGCAACTCAGTGCAGCAGGAATTTCTGCCAGCTGAAACATATTAATCACTGCAGTAATCAAACATTTAAAGGCTCTTAAGTATTTTAAGCCTTTCACATGACCTTTAACAGTGAGAAGGAGGACGTTTTACATAGAAAGATGAGAATTTTAACTCGTAGCCTCAATGTGTTGTATGGATTCATGGTCTGTATGGCATTTTTTTTTTCCTTTATGTTATTCTATATTATTTTGCATTTTTATTTAAGTTGTCAAATAGCTTTTTTATTTTATTTTATATATGTTACTGTTATGGAAAAAAGAGAAGAAAAAAAAAGTTTAGTTTTACTACTGATGGATCCTCTCTTGTTAGACGATCAGGAACAACCAAAGGACTGCTCCATCACTTTGTAACATGTGCTTCTGTTATTGTCGGTCATTTGCACTATAACTTTATAAATGTTTTCGGGTTATTTATACACAAGAATGTTGCAGTAGTGTGTACTATCTCAGCAGCTACTCGGTTTGAAGGTGAAATGAGCTGCAAAGACAAACGATCAGCTGATGTCTGTTTTGTATTTTATTCATTCTGCGTGTAAATAGAATCCTCCTTTTTGCACATGTATATGAATATTACAGGCGGAAGGGGATGAATTATTTAAAGTAATAATTTAATGCAGCAGGAGTATCACAGTGTTGCGCTATTATGTTAATTAGGTTAATCAATTAATTGATTAAGACGTTTCATGCGTCAAGATGAAATGACGGAATGGAATTTTTTTTTTTTTCTCAAATTGTTTTGGATCTATATGAATGTATGTAGATAATCAGTAACGTCATGGACTCTCTCTGGATAATGCAATAATAATATTGTACGTCATCATTGGTCAGCAACTACATTACACTTGTTGGTTGGCCCAGTTTTGGAAAAAAAATGTCAATCCAAAAAATACCCCTTTAAAAACTGGCCCTCTTAAAGAACAAGGGCACTCTGAGTGTAGAGACGATGAATCAGGAATAAAAAACTTTGTTTCTCTCTCTCGCTGATTCTGCCACAACTTTGCCTTCCACTACTTTCCCCCACAAAAGCTGATATCAAACTGGAGAGCCGGGTCTCCTGAGTGCCGAAATAATGGAGAAGATTGGTCAGATCATTTTGGAGTTATAAGCGAAATCCTCACAGGAGAGCTTGGAAAGGGTCGTCTGATGCGCTCACTGTAGCCATTTTTCAAAAATCCTCATGTTATTTTATTTTTTGAAATCGCTCCTGTGACCACATTTATTAGAGTTCACACACCAAACGTAACATAAAAACACAATTAAAGAGCCCTTTCTCAAAGATTCAAAGGAACAACGTTACATCACTAACGGTTCCTAAGATATTCAGCTCAGAACCGGAACAGTCACCGTCCCATTTAAGTAGAACGGAGAGATCATGCGCCAGTGTGTGGTGGCGAGAGCAGTCAGGCTAAACCACTCCCTCTCCACTCACACACACCCACTGGACTCAGTGTATATGCACGTATATCTCAGGAACCGATCAGCCAAGGAGAGAGCAGATTTATTTACAATTTCTCAAGGAATTGTTTCTAGCTTTTAGACTCCTTCCAATACTTAGCATTAAGCATTTTAACGTTTATTACATTTGTGCGCTGCTAGTAAGGAACCCCTCTTGTTTTATATTTAAAATGGTACTTTTAATAGTGATCAGGTTAAAGAGGGTGACATGAGCTCAGATAGCAGAGGTCTAATCGTTTATTAGCATTCGTCTCCTTGGACAATTTGCAACACTCTGCCTTCGCACCCGCTGTTGCACATCCTGTGTAAATGCCGCAAGAGGTTTAATCAGGGCGTTTGTTCTGTAAAAAGATGCTGTAGTAGTTCCTCTTTTATTATACATAGTGGCTCAAAAGTCTGGATCCACAGCGGAACGAGCAGATGCTGCGAGATCGGGAAACTCATTTCACAGGAGGGCGAAATGTTTAATAAAGCAGACTTTTGGGCTGCTCTGGATTTTGAGCAGCAAAAGGTTGCGTTGCCTTTATTGCCATGATGAAAAAACATCCAGGTTGCCTTTTTTTTTTTTTAGCCAACATGAAACATGTAGTAATATATCAGATGTTGCATGGAGACGAGTACATGAGCTTCGTATCTACATTCCCATCTTCATATACTATCGGTACCAATGTACATCGTAATCAAATTACACTGAAATGAAAAAAATATGCTTTTATGAGCACCTTGTTAGACTGATGTAATAACAGTGTACAATCTGTAGTTGGCAAACTGCAAAAACTACTTGATGGAATGCATGTTTTATCACAAGGGGATGATGTTCGACAATGAAATAATTTTGTATGTACTTGCATCAACAGAGCTGTTGCTTTTTTGTGAATATCTTTTATCTATGTTGGGGATGAACAGTTGGGTGGGAGTGCTTAAGCTTATGTTTATACTGTGTATAATGTAAAAAAAAAAAAAAAAGATACGTATGAAAATGTTGTTGCACTCATAAAATGATTTATTTAAAAAAATACAGAAAAAGGTCTATGCATTCCATTGTATGTCTTTATACACATGACTAAGAATGTACACAGAACAGTTCTTATTAAAACGCTGCTGATTATTTACATCATGTCATTTAAACAAATAAAAGAGACCTTTGGGGAAAAATAAAAACTAAACAAAAAAATAACCCATTAACAACAGCAATTAGTGATGCAAAATGTAATTCACACCAAGCAGGCATTGATTTCATAGCGGATTTTCCTATAGTGCAAAGAATTGAAAAAAAAAAAGGGGGGATTCAACAACATTGTTTAACAGTGACAAAAAAGCTGCCAGTAGTCATAAGTAACATTGTGTGTGTGTTTATGTAAATAATTAAAAGGGAAGTGTTTATTGAAAAAAGCCAGGCTGCGAAAAAGGCCAGGTTTGAATTTCTCGAAAAAACGCACCATAAGAAGTGATTATTCACAAGACCAAACGTCCTGGAGAAAGAAAAAAATTAAACAGACCCACAGTTACAGTTACTTCCCGCCTTGCAACCTTTTTTGTGAAAATGTACAAAATGTACAAAACTGCAACCTTCATTGCTTTATTTATTTATTTCCTTTTTTACATTAAATAACTTGGTGCTGATAACCGTAAGGTCTAGCTAAACTACGAGTAGCTAAATTATTGCCAGACTCGACTCCGTGCAGCTCGACCTTCTTCGACACCTCGGCTGAGTGTTAAAACTTTTTTTTTTTTTACTTCTTCTTCTTTTTTTTTTAAAGGCACTCATTTGAATCTAGGAGGCGTTTACTGCATCAGAGAAAGACGGAGTTATCAAATGTCACCAGTAAGACAAGTTCACAAATGCCCAAGAAGCATGTTATTGTGGAAAATTTTAAAAACACACACTAACCCTTTGTGTCCTTTCAATTCAGGACTGAGAAATATGTTTTAGCATATTGCATATAGAACTTGCTATATATATATATATATATATATATATATATTTTTTTTCATTTTTGAATGCTGACCTTGAGCCTGTGTAGATACATAAATTTTTAGACTACAAGAAAAATGTTGCAAAGTTATAGCCAGATATAAAATGTTTGAATTTATAAGTGACCAATGCAGCAAGCTTTAACCGCAAGTTTTTGCTGGTGAAAAAAAATAAATTACATTCCAATTTCCGTTGGACGAAAGGTTTAATAAAAAAACAAAATAATAATAAAAAAATAATAATAGTAATACATAAAAAGGCTTACTATACAGTCATAAAAATCATTTCAGTGGAAACAAATCAAACCTCACGGCTTTTATGTAAATGATGACTTTAGTGTAAAAAAAGCACCGACTATCTGTTCTCGGAATCTACACTCTCTAAAATAGTTCAGTTCAAACTTTGTAAATTCACAGAAGAATCATCATCAATATTAAATCATATCCCCCCATCCTGCATCTCCTATTAATATACATAAATAAGATAAGACATTTTACATAATAAGGGAAGGGAAAGATTTAGAACAGAAGCACAGAAACACAGCGAAACAGTTTGTCTTTAAAAGACTCGTCATTGTTTCCTTCATGAATGTCACCTGCTCGTACAACGTTTTTGGAGAATCCCAGTGCCAAGTTTTCAAAGAGGTAAACAAGTGCCATGTCAAATTAATGATTTAATGTGCGTGTGTGTGTGTGTGTGTGTGTGTGTGTGTGTGTGTGTGTGTGTGTGTGTG
>QMIH01000992.1:96333-111455 GCA_003987875.1 Clarias batrachus
GGGGCTACAAACAGAAAACTGACCAGTGACTTGAGGAAAAGGCAAACATCCCAGTCAGATTGGAAGCTCAGATTTACACAGGTTGTTTGTAATCATAGTGATTCAGGTACTGATCCAGGATCTCACAGGGGTGGAACAATCATCTACGTACTAGCTCACCCGGTGTGTCACCCAGTCCTACGTCCTGGCTGCATTGAAACTAGGTTTAAAAAAAAAAAAAATCTAATATAAATGTAGTAAATATTTATTTTCTAGTTAAGTGCCGTGTGTAGCCTTTTTTTTTTTTTACAAACAAACAAAAAAAAAGCAAATTACTCGAAAATACCACCCGGTGTGCTCACTGTTAATTTGAGCTTCAAGACTGTGGAGGCGTTTGAGGAGATAAAACGTCGCTGTTTCTTTATCATCCTACAGGTGGCGCAGTCTGGACTACTTAATAATTATGGCATAAGACAGAGATACTCTTGTATTTGAAGTATTTTGTTATTGCTTGGTTTTTAAGTGAGAAAACTATTTTTATTAAGAAATCAGCTACATTTAACTAATTATTAAACTTTTWTAAAGGTTTAAAATTGTAACAAAAAGGGGGAAAAATTTAATATCTAATTGGAATATTTATAAAATCATGATACTTAAAAGAATCGCAATTTCTATCAATTCAGCACCTAGGTATCGTGATGATCTCGTATCGAGTGGTGACTGGTGATTCAATACTAGTCTGATAGCATGCTGGTGCACCACTACAAAGCACAATAACTTTAATAACGTTTCATTTTCGGCTCTTGAAACCCATCCAACTATATACAATAAACACATATAACAAATATGATAAAATATGATATAATAAATAAATGTGCTTCTCCCAGGTGTCTGAGCGTGTACTGATGTGTCCACCCCTGGTTACCCATTCACCACACCAGAGACTTATTAGCAACTTCAAGTAAGGAAATCAATTAAATTAAAATCTTGAATTTGCTCTGCAACGAAAAAAGAAAACTTCACTAAATTCATCTGGTCGAAACTGTCTGTTCTTCCCATGATCTTTTTCTTTGTGCTCGCCATCTGAAAGGAAATTACGAAGAAGCTTTAAAAGTAAACGATTTGTGCAGTACACATGTATTCCTGCCAGAAAAATGATCCAGTTGTGGCACTGCAACAAATTTACCCATAATGTCGAATTCAAGATGATAATAATAAAATAATAATTATAACAATGAAAAGGGACCCTGAGAAATTCACATCAAAGGAAAGTCCAGAGATAGAAGCGATCGCTAGGACACGAGTCAGTTAAACATCTCATGATGCAGCTTGGAACAGCCTCTCTGTCTTTGGGAAGAGTTAATACGTTTTATTATTTGTTCGGACACAATTTTGCTTTCCACGCCAGACAGCAAAAAAGAAAAAATCTGAAAAATTAATCTTGTCTTAATTCTCTTGTTAAAACACACGTAAATTTGAAACGAATGACCACAGATATTAACGGGACAATTTCTTCTTCTTCTTCTTCAGACATGATCACTGTTAGGCACTTTTTTCCCCCCCTATTTGCGAAACAAATTGACTGATCCACATGTTGCACAGTTTGGTAGACAATAATGAAGATTTGCTCCTTAGAGAAGTGCTGTTTCAGATATGAACAAATATAAAACAATACTGAAGAATCAGCAAAAAAAAAAAAATTATTAAAATTAAATACTTTGGCTGAGTGAAAAAAAAGAGAAAAATTTAAAAGTACTTACAGGGGTTGCTTCTTGAACAAAAGGTTTTTCTTTTAAAAAGAAAAATATATATTTATATCTTTATATATATATATATGTTTGTCAGACTTTTAGAGTCTTGTATTTGTCACAGCCCAAATCCTTTCCTGGAATGTCAGTCAAGTTTGTTAAATGGATGAACAGAGAGTGATTTGAGTCACCTGCAGGTCACTGGGACGAGTCAGTGAAGGCTGCCGCTGCTGCTGAGAGAGTCACCTGGAGCTGGAGCTGTGTGGAGGGAAGCCTGAGGAGTGGTGTTTAGTGAAGGCGCGCTTTCTGGGCGCAAAGTGTCCGACTTCTTGTCGACGGGTTTGTCGGGCCCGGGAGAGCCGGGTTTCTGTACCTCCTCTTGCCCTTGCTCTCCTTCCCCCTCATTTTTAGGATGGTACTGCCGCAGCCGGATGTGCCACGCCAGGCTGCACACGGCCGACACCGTCTTAAACTGGTGGATGACGTTGCGTGGGATGAAGTAGATGTCGTCGTCGCACAGGTGCAAGCGCACGTACCGGATACCCTCGCGTCGTAGCTGGTTCAACTTCGCGTCGTCCACCCACTGCACGCACTGCAGGGCACAGGGGCATTATGGGTGACAATCGATAAACCACAGACCACAGTCTCAGTCTCATCATACAGCAAAGTCAAAAGATTCTCGTATTTAACTACAACTAGGGCTGCGTGATTAATCAGGAAAAGCATTTATATGCCTGACTTCATATGCATGAGAACTTGAGTAACATCCAGTTCTTAATCCATAGTGTCTAAATATGATGTTGGCCCCGCCCCCTTTGCAGCTATAACTCCTCTAGGAAGGCTTTCCGCAAGGTTTAGGAGTGTGTTTTTGTCCATTCCTCCATTCACGAGGTCAAACTGATGCTGGACGAGAAGGCGTGCCTTGTGCACTGGTGCGCAGTCATGTAGAAACTGTGAGGTTGTTTTTCAGGAGTAGGGTTCGGTCCCTTAGTTCCAGTGAAAGCATACAGTACCAAGACATTTTGGATAATTTCATGCTCCCAAATTTGTGGGAAGAGTTTTGGGGACGGCCCCTTCCTGTTCCACCATGAGTGCATAAAGCAAGGTCCACAGATGATGGAAGAACTTGACTGGCCTAAACCGGATAGAACACCTTTGGGATGAAATAGAGCGGAAACCACAAGCCACGCCTTCTCGTCCAACATCAGTGTCTGACCTCACAAATGCGCTTCTGGAAGAACGGTCAAACATTCCCATAAACACACTCATCCTTTGGAAAGCCTTCCCTGAAGAGTTAAAGCTGTTATAGCTGCAGAGGGTGGACCAACATCATATTAACCCTGGATTAAGAACCGGATGTTACTCAAGTTCATGTGAAGGCAGGCGAGCGAATACTTTTGGCAATATAGCATACATAAGTGCGATCTCATTTCTAAATGACGTCTTTTCACTTGCATCTGCCTTCAGATCACGTGTTTGCTTATTTACTTGACAACAATCCCAGAGAAACTTTAGAAAAACTCGCGCTGTGCAAGATGAAACACTATTTAATTCATCAAATCAGGCCAGATATCAGCGAATGATTGAGTCATACAACTCCATCACTTCTCTCATCTTTCTTCCTCATTTATGGTATTCCGTCGTCACTGATGTATCGTGCAACACGGAGGCGGACCTGAACAGATCTTAGTCAGTGTGTTTCATTGAGTCCTGAGCAATATGCTGTAAAACAAACCTGAGTGAAAAACTCACTGATTATATTTAATTCTCGCTTAATTAAACTCTTACTCACGCCTTCCGACACTTGCTCACACTGTTTTTTTCCCCCCCTGCATGCTCAAACTGTATTTCCTCTCCCTCACTCGTCTGGTCTCCATCGATTGCATGCTCTCTCGATGCACATGTGAAACCAATGCATTTTCTTCTGCTCTCGCGTTCATCATCGCACGCACTAGTTTATATCAGTATTTTTATCAGCATACAGTGAAATGTCTCACATATGCAAAAACTAAAACATATACCACTGTCTGAACAGAGACAGGCATGTAGAGATAGTTGAGTGTTTTTGCAGACTAGCTGTGACTGAGAACAGATCAGAAGCTTCAGAGAATTACACTACAAGTGTGTTAATATTGAACAATAAAAACTTGAACAACAATAACTTCTAAACTAGTATTTACTTAAAAAACTACTTAAACTCTGACATGTACCTTATGCTGATAAAACAATAATGATATAAAATAATGCTTGCAATGACAAAGTACTGTAGTTGGCCGAGTGACCAACAAGCACACGTGCTATTTATTAGTTATGTTAATATATTATTATTATTAACATTCTATTTATGTTCAACAAATTTTAAGTTCTTCAGTCTTTTGGGTGTGTCACAAGAGAGTTGAAAATAGTGTGCAAACAGCACTTCTTTTTTTAACTTGAGTGCAATAAATGTTTTAGTTTGAAAAAAAAAAAAGAGAGAGAACATTGAGAGAATAATTTCTAATCTCAATTCTCATGGAGAAAGAAAAACCGAGATTTGCATTTTAGCAGGAATCGTGTTCTGTCTCATGTCCAATACGTCCACCGAGAGAAAAGCACATTCGTGTCTAATAAGCTTATAAATAAATCAGACTCCAGTGTTTGTTTCTTAATGGATTGTCATGTGGGTAAAATAATATATGTTTTTTGAGTGGTTGTGTAAAATGATATTTTTTTCAAACTATAATAATAATAATATATAAAACTTATTTATATGCTTAAATTAACATCCCATCTATGAAAAAAGGCCGGGAATGTATTTACAACTCTGTATGAAGAAAGCGAATGAAACTACATGTTTTAATACAACATTTTCATATAATAAGGTTTATTCATTCAAATCAATCTAAAAGCACCTCCTCACTTCTGAGCCGGCCAGCGCTGACATCATTATTGTTCTTTACTCAAGCATGTTTGTATATTAACACTCATACAGCAGGTGGCAGTATGAACTTAAAGTGGGTTTGCAAGCCGCCAATAAACACAAAAAGAAGGAATTTTATATATATAAAAAAAACATCCTTTGTGCAATGCCTAATATTTATGTTTCTGGGGGGGAAGCATGGTACACACTGCCTTACATCATGTTACACAAATATGCTGAACTTTAGTTGTGTGAAAGCACCGGGACAAATTACCGTCGTCACATTAGCTTGTTTTCCTGATTTTATTCAGCCACAGGACGCACACAAACAACGCCTAAATAAGCCATCAGGTCAGCCCCGTCACTGCCCTCAGACTGCTTTCGGGCTTTTCACTCCAACACTGTGTGATATATATAGTGTGAACAGACTGATGGTGAACTCTGATTATTTACTTGAGACACGGGAGGTTCATATAGGTCGAGCTGAAGCCGCTGCACGACGTCGTGAAAGTCCTCTGCATGAAAGCACACAACATCTTTGGTTATCCTCGGCCGGTCACTCCTGTGAGACAGAAAGAGGAAGAGAGCTGGGTTATTTAGGGTCGGCGCTACAAAGTGAGTGTGAAGAGCTGCAGCCTGCCATGGGGTGTGTAATCACCTGCACTTTCAGTCTTATCAAGAAATCCAGATGTAATACAAATACAGAAATGTTACCACCTCTAGGCCTAGACAAACACTTTTACTAAAAGCTGATAAGCTCTTTTATTAAAAACCAGATGCACCTGTGACCTCGTTCACGTGCACACTCATGCGGGCGTTTAAAAAAAATTAAAGCTCCATATGTTGAATGAACTAAAGTGTTTACGTTACCGTAAAGTGTGTGGAATGAAGGTGTGAGATCGCCTTTAAACAGATTTCAGTTGCACACTCATAAACGTGTATTAAAAACGTATAGCGCCATCTGTTGAAATTTGGGATGAACTAAAAAATTTTTCAAGATCGCTTTTTTTTTTTTATGATATAAGGACGTTTTTCCATTTAAATTTCAAAGCAGCATATCTTCTCTTCCGGTGACCTGACTGCGATGAAACAGAGCCTATATGTTACCTCAAACTCGGCCGAATACATCTGCGAAAACCTCATTAAGGTTCGTTCAGTAGTTTTTCCGTAATGCGTGCATAACAAAATGATCTTGATGTGGTCTATTACTCATATTACGTCCCCGGAATTATTTTTTCGCAAATATCTTCAACATACAGACACGCCAACTTTACAGATTTATTATACATAATAATAGATTTTACACTTCACAAAAAAAGCAGCATACAAAGATAATCAGGACCGGCCCCACTTTACAGCACAATTAGGTCACCAAGTCATTCAAACAAGATCACTCTACTGTAATAACGTGACCAAAAATGCTTCCACTAAAAACACATAGAGAACGAATTCAGTGTCAATCCAGTAATTATAACTGTAGAAAATAATAGTTTAAAATCTAAAGAGTATCTCATGAAAAGGCATCTACAACACGCCACTCAATAATCTCATCACAAAGGAGCAGAATCCACTGTATTGTGATCTCGTCTAAACCACAGGCTTTGTGTAGCTCCAGCGTCTTCCTGAACATTTGCACAGTCTTGACCCGAGGCGTCACACGGACCGTGCATGGTGTTCACGAAACCTTCAGCAAACCCCGTGCACATCGTCACCATCATGTAAAAACCAACAATGAGTAAATCGTAGCTTGCATTTCAGGTTTTAACCGAGTTTTCCGACAAGCAAAAGAAAATGATTAAATGGTGAAACGCGAGAACGTAAACTTACACCACTGGACTGCAGAAGCAGCTTTGTGATGCTACTCATCAGGATTATAGCGCACGCCATGACCTACTCGACTTAAATAACAGGACCGGCCTCGACCTATTTACTGTGTACTTTTTTTTTTTGTTTTTAGATTTTTTCTTCTTTTGATTAATTGACTCTTAAAATGTATTTGCTATTTATTGCAACATCAAGACAACCAAATCCACTACGCTAGGTTTTCAAACGTCTATGTGTTGCTTCGCATAATTTTGCCTCTAAACAGAAAATATGAATTTACACAGCTAGCGAATACGTAACCGAACTCACCACTCTCCGAACTGGATGGCTTTGAGGACGCCCACGGCGGCCGTGCTCTGCCAGTCGAAACTCTGGCCCACGTGATCGGCGTGCGCTCTCGTCCGGTCCTCGAACAGAACCTCGCGCGGCTCGCTGGTTCTCGGCAGGTAGTGCAGGTTCTTGATCTCGTTCATGGACCTGCAGATAAAACCGTGAGGCAACTTTAAACTCATTTCTGGTTAATTTGCCTATCACAGTTTTTATTCACAGCTTTATTAACCTCACTCACTTCGAGGCAGAATTTACTAACGGTTAACTAATGAGCTACAACGGTACTGCCTTAAAGTTCAACTCTGCTGAAACACGCAAGAGTGAACAGATCAAAGGCTTGAAAAATGAAAGGCGTTAACTGGGTGTGTGTGAGAGAGAGAGACCAGAGGAAATGGGAAACCTCTCAATAGTAACCTGACCTGAAATACACAAAGCTGCTTGGTCTTGCTCTGAACTCAAGTTAATAATAATAATATTAATAATAATAATAATTATACTCATCTACTAAAGCAGACGTGTTTCTTTAAATAAGATCCCGGAAGACTTCAAGAGACTTTTGTGAGGGCATGATTTTTTTTTTTTCTTTCTTATGTAGTTAAACTCTACAACAAACTAGGAGCTGCATGATATACAGGATGTCTTTGTACTACTGAATTGAAGGTCTAAGCCTGAACCCATTCCAGCACAAAACCACCAGTGCGCACAAAGCGCGGTCCATTAAGACAAGGTTTGCTGATATTATCGTGGAAGAACTGGAGTGTCCCGACTTCAAGTCCAGTGAAAACCTTCGGGACAATTGGTACTGGAACAATGACCGCGCCGCCACAGGTCTCCCTGCTTCACATCAGTGCCTGATCTCACTGCTGAATGAGCACAAACCCCCACAGGCAAACGCTACAATCTAGTGGCCTGAAGCCGAGCCAGAATAGTGGAGATGATTATAACAGGGAAAAAGGACTGACTCAGGACTAATGCTCATGGTTTGGAAAATAAATTCCGAATGGAAATTGTGATAGTCGGGCATACGTGCAACCACACTGTGTATGTATTACCCAGATCTTATCGTTAATCTTTTTTTTTTTCATTAGGAAGTTCAGAAATAAAAACTTTCCGGATCTAATAAAAAACAGCCTTATTATTATTACTGCACACATTTAAATGATGATGTACTGTAAATCTTTCCTAAGCAGGTCTGTGGAATTGTCTCACTTGTCTCACAGCTACAACATTTATAAACACCTACTGTACCTGCGCCTCTTAAATGGTGAATTGGGCATATCGGCCGTGGGGACCATCTGCTCGCCGGGTCGAACCCACATGATGGGACCGTCGTCGCTCTGAGAACGGCAGTCCAGCTTCAGACTGGACAGGGTCCCCCAGGGCAAAGTCATCTGTAAACGTATACACACACATAAGCATCTGGAATGAACTCTCATCACACTGCAGTACTACTGAAGGATCGCAACATTAAGAGAGAACAATTTTTGTTAGGAAATAAAATGCAAATATTCCTATTGTAGAATGAAGAACCAGACCGTGTCAACTACGCGAGATCCGCAATTATGATCATGTGATAATGAATATACAGAGTCAGAGAAATGTATACACACTTCAGAAAAATAGCACGATGTACATTATATTAATATAGTATTAATATCATATTATAATAGTACAGCTGAACCTTGGATTACAAGCATAATTTGTTCCAGAAGCGAGTTCGTATTCCAAAAACACTCGTAAACCAAATAGACTTTTCCCATAAAAAATAATGAAAATTCAAATTATTTGTTCTAAAGTCCAAATCAATAAATACATAAAAATATTTAATACAACATATACAGTAAAAATAAAACAAATTAACCTGCTCTTAACATAAAAAAAAAATTAAAAACAAATCCAGGTAGTTAAGTGTTTCCGTGTGTGTGTGTAATTAGCCCCTCGCCTTGTCTAACACAGTAAAACTCCAATGCAAACATTGTTTAACGGGAAAAAAAAAATCTCTCTAATGATACGTGCGTGAGCATACTAACGGAATCACTGCTGTAAAGTAAAAAATAAAAAATGAACCAGCAACTTACCTTTGAAAAGAATCGCGAGTTTTCTATGTAATTAAAGCGTGTGTGTGCAGCCGGGGAGATCTGTGGGTGTGTGTATGTCTGTGGCGGTGTCAAATTACGTGCGGGCGCACGAGTACACATGATACAAGTGTGTGTGTGTGTGTGTGTGTGAGTGTGAGGCACAGTGTCAAATTACGCACTCGTAACAGATTTAAAGACAACACAACCTTGAAATAATTCAAAATTATAGAGCACTTTCTGCACGCGCGACGTGTTCACGTCCGAAACTGAACAGCAAGACTTTGTTCTGTATTTTGACAACAGGAAGCCTGACCTTCAAGAACGGCGATTCCTCCAGCATGTCCAGGAACTCCGGGAAATAGTCCCCTACTTCCTCGTCCACGGCCCCCACCAGGCTGATCTGTCTCATGGGCCCGGCTCGATACGTCCCACAGCAGTACGTCCGACTCACCTGCAAGCAAGCACGCGTGCACACTTTTAAAACTCACAAAACTTTTGAAAACACACAAAAACTTCTAAACAAACAAAAAAACTATGCAAATAAACTCCTGAAAATTTGCCCTCGTTTTGTGTGTTCTTAATTAAACTATCGATTGTACTTTGTCAACACCTAAATTCTAGGACATGATGCGTAATTTATTCAGATCTTACAGGAACTCGATCTGAGGCAGAGATTCTTCACGCTGTCGATTTATTTTCCAAGCCAAGCCATCTCTCATGGATATTTCTCAGCAATGTCCGGATCTAAAACTTCACAGTCTGACCGCAGTTGTTTCAATGCTCAGTATCAAATATCATCTGCTCAAGATTCAAAACATCCGTGTGTTAATATTTAAAGTATCTAGACCAGGACATCATTGGGAAAAAACAAAAAAAGAAATGGCACTGCCTACTTCCGTAGATGGTTATTGCACTTTGGACTACACAAGAAGCCAGACTTGAGTAAATAATCTAAGCAGCGAGTGTGATGTAGGAGGCAGGAGAGAAATGTTGCACTTTACGGATGTGAAACCCTCTGCTACGCCGGCTCGACCACTCAGACTAAAACAAGTCTGTACAGCGATACGCCAGGGCTTTTAAAAACAATCTGAACACACCTACTGTGTGTTCATCCTCCTCGGCGGTGTACAGTTACAGTTCTCCTCACACCGGTGAGACACAACGTCCGACATGGCAAAAACAAAACCGCAAGAAATGATATGCTTTAATGATGATGTGCTGAAATTTCATATCTTCGATCCCACAAGTTTCAAACACTACAGGGACAAAAGTGCAACGGATCCCTGGGTATTGCATCCGACAGCCATGAGCGCCAATATTGAACCGTTTTTCCCTTTCTCCTGCTATAAACGTCTCTGGTCTTCTTGGAAATTTCTCCAGGACATTCGGAGCATTTCTGTGGAAATTTCAGCCGCAAGAGCACAAGAGGTTCAAGACACTGATGTCTTGAACCACGCCAAACTTGGCAACTATGGACTTCACATAGACACTGATTTTTTCTTTTATCGATCGTGAAAGAGAAATTTTAAACGGCATGTTTTTGTCACAGCCTGAACCTGCAACCCCTGAACCTCTCTCTGCTCATACTGTAGGTTCGAGGAATGATGGGAGTGCGAATCATAGCTGTGAATCATATAGTGATTTGATTTGGTTTCTGGGTTTTTATTTTTATTTTACAGGTTTTGAAGTCATAAGAAATTATTAAAAGTATTTCATAAACACATCTAATAACATGTTACTAATCATTTAAATAGTTTGACTTGTACTAAGGTTTATTTCTCTAGTAATTTAATTGATTTTAATTGATTTTTGATTTTCTATCAAAAATCAATTAAAAGTTTTAAAATCAAGCAAGATATCTGAAGCCTTGAAGGAAATACTGTGTGTCAAAAGGAACGAGAAAGAATCTTTTTTTTTTGTGTGTGTGTGCAATTTTACACTGAACAGAAACACCCAAAAATGCTTGAAAAAATCCAAGGAACTTTTATTGAAACTTTTATTGGATTTTTTTTTGAAAAAAACAAACAAACAACAAAACAAATTAGGGGTTTTATTTCAATGTGAGCAGTAGAGCTGCGCGATTTAATCAAATTAGCAATTTAATCAGCATTCATGTTGGTCAATTTCAATTAATCGAATCAATGAGCCAGTTATTTTGAGTTTCTTAAAAAACAAACAAACAAAAAAAAAAAACAGCTTTTGCAGAAAATACATACTGCTTGGAGTGTTGCTTTGTATGAGACACGTTATTTAAAATAATTAGTAACACAAGTTACACAACACGTTATTAAGTGTGTTTATTAAAAACATTTAGTAGTTTTTATGACATGGTGGTGTGTGTGTCTTGCTCAGGCAAGTTAGGATGAGTGCTTGACGATTTGTGGGGAGAAGAAAAAAAAATTGACCTTGCAAGACAGCCGAGCAGCATTTGTGACACGTGACAATCATCCAAGAACTGTTGTTCATCAAAAAAATCATTCTGGTGATTAATTGGGCAATTAATCGTAAGCCAAAAGATAGCCGGACTATGAAATTAGTACAGCGTCTGCCTGTCTGGAACAAAGTTTGGGTCGCTTAGTTCAAGTGAAACTTGAAAAATGATAACACTATTGGATATGAAGACATTTCTATACAACTGTTTTTCCAACTTTTCAGCGACAGCACCTCATATCAACCACATATGGATGTGATATCCAGGAGTCCACACACTTTTCACACTGTCGCACCAGCATGAGAGTGAAGAACCGATCCGCAGCAGACTTTTTACACTCAAGATATACACAGCTTCTAATGTCCACAACATACAAGCACCTCTCTCTCTCTCTCTCTCTCTGTGACGTTACACTTCCAGATCTGGGATTCCTCTGTTGTATTTCTTCTGACTTCTTTCACATGATGTATAAAAAGCACTGGACAGTGATTTCGGCAACAAAAAAATGACTCAATTCGGGAATGCACTCTCACACATGTGATCTGAATCAGAATGAAATTAGAGGCTGGAGTGCAAGACAGCAAAACTGGACAGGCTCTCTATAGAAGGGAGGGATGGCGCACTCACACAAACACACAATCTTGGCCATTCGTGGATTTCTTTGGGAGGATGTATGTAAAAAAGGGCCAATGACAGTTTTGTGTATGTATTTAGCCGAGCTGAAAAAGAGCAGCAGGTGATATGCTCCGGTTGCACGAGTTCCTGAGGAAGCTCGTGCTTGTCCTTAGTCTTAAACGCCTTTGACACGGATATACCAAAGGAAATTAATCTCACAGTAAAATTCAAGTGTTGTCTCTGCGCCTTTAAATCACATGGAATCCCGGATGCCATTTTGTCTCGGAGCTGTTTTCCAGCGTATTGGACTGTGGACTTTCCAAAATTAGGATTATTCACCATCAGGACAGTTATTTTCTATCATTGTGCTCCGGGACGGATTCATTGAAACCGGTGAGGTCGACTGATCAGATTTCTCCCGCATCCCCCCACACACATACAACATATACAATATTTGTTTGGTAATTATATACAATATGTATATTATATAAATTTTTTTTTGTTTTTTTGTACAATACATGTGAGCAATTTCTGTGATTGAACCGCAAGTAGAACCGCTGTCTTTTTTTTTTTTCTCTACGGAAAAAAAAAACTCAAATGTTTAAGTCATTCAGCAATCTATCATGCTGGAAAATACAAGTATTATTACTATGCACTGCTTTTAAAGAGTGTGAGGCCAAACGATAAAACGTGATCTCAGAATTGAGACGCAGCCAAAATCGAAATCACAATCTGTCTCCTTACCTGGGAGTGAAACTTGGAGATGGTGGTGGTCTCGATGTCTTTCTTTCCGAGAATCTCCATCTTGACCGGCGTATTGGGGAAGTTGAAGGCAAAGTAGTCCAGGAAGTCGGGGAGGTAGGCAGCAGCGCCGTGGACCACGGAAAGTGCATAGCGCGCTGCTCCTTTGGAAATCTCACTAAAAGCCAGCTCGAGGAACTCGCACGCAAACCGTTCCTTCTCTCCGGGCGGCAAGAGCGAGAGTTCGTCGGCATAAGCGTGCAGGACGGTCGCCCCGCCGTTGGGCTGCACCTCCTCGTGTATAAGTTTGCTGAACCGCGAGCTCGTCTTCAGGAATGAGTTGCGAACGGAGTGGTCTTGATGCGAAATGAACGGCGAGTCCGGATCTTCCTTTTTGATGTCGGCAATGACAGGCTTGTCGTCGCTGGACGAAACGCAGTCCTCTGTCTGGATCTCCTTGTCGGACGTCCGCAGGCGTTTGTTGCGCTGCTCTTCTTCCCGATGCCTCTTCTTTTTCTTCTTCTTTTTCAGCAGGTACTCCTCCAAAGTCTGAGGTTTTCCATTCTCGTTATTGGGCTCTGAGGGGGAAAAACATCGTTTGAAGGGGTCAGGAAATAAAGGTACCTTGGAACATTTCTACAGAAACATGCACGGTGTAATTTATTTAATCTATCATGGTGGGGTTTCTTTAATTGATAAGACCATTGTGTGCAGTGTGCTAAATAAAATACAAACATACAAAAAGTCTTTATGAATACAGCAGAAGTTCATAGGAACAAGTCTACAATATGTTTACAGTAGATGTCTCATCAGTACTGAGTTTTAGACTGCACACAAATTTTGGTATCGTATTCTAAGTGTTATCAAGGCATCACAACCTAAGATACACATTTGTTCAGTAAGATTCGCCACATCTCTCAGTATGAGTTTAATTCTTAAGAATACACTCTGCTCACCAGACGATGATAAATAAATATCAAGATAATTTTGTCCACATTTCTTGGTGAGGTGTCCGAAGCGGGCTGGTCTAACTGGTTTAAAAACGTTGTGGGATTTCCACACACAATAATCTCTAGAATTCACACGGAAAGGAGTGAACAAAAAGCAAACAAAAAAAACAGACAGAAAAAACCCCAGTGAGGGGCAGTGTGAGGCTGAGGTCAGAAGAGAACGGTTAGACTGCGGTTGAGCTGACAGGAAGGCTACAGTTAGTCCAATACCCACCCTTTACAACCTTGCTGAGCAGAAAAGCAATGGATTAGGTCGAGCGAATCTGCGACCAGGGCAACATCAGGTCCCTGGCGCACAACCTGATGTGTTCTTTCTGCTGTTATAACAAGATGTATAGATTCTTATATACGTTATAATATTGTATACATTCTGATATTTAATATAAAAGATCACTAAACCTCTTGATCGTTATTTATTTATTTTCAGTACTACTGTCAAGTGATCCACTGCCTGGACAACAGAAACGAGGGATGAGAAAAAAAAAAAATTTAGTGATGCATCATCTTTTCTGGGATCTATAATGAAACTGACTCCAAAATCGATTATTATTATTATTATTATTATTATTATTATTATTAATGTATTTATAGAGCTGGTATACTCTAAAGTATTCAAACACTGGCATGCAGCAGAGCATTCTGTGTGGTACAAGCGAATTACATGATAAACTTGTTGAGAATTATATCCAAGTTTATCATGAATATATATGGATATTTATATAATAAATATATATGGATATTTATTATGTCGCAATACAAATTAAATCGGCGCCTAAGTATCGTGATGATATCGTATCCGTGATTTCCAACTACATAAAAGCCGATGTTTACAAAGTTAACTACACCTATAAACATACATACACTAGGTGGTGTGTGTTAGACTTAATAATAGATAGGTTTATATTCCTTAAAACCCAAGCTGCACAGATCCTTGCTGGCAACATAGCACAGGTCAACGATGATTAAAATATAATGTGCTTATATGAAAGCCTTGACAAACTGTGCAGATAAGTCTGGTAGAACAAAAGTTATGATTATTTTATAACATGTATATTTTACTACTACTGGAATACAAGAATGACGTTGCAAGTGTAGAACTTTCAAAATGACTGTATTATTGCTATTATTTTTCGATCACAGAAACAACCGAAAACAACCAGAAAAAGACACGTCCATGTGTCTCTGTGCCATTTCTTTTGGCACAGTCATATTTGCATAGTTGGTTAAAATGAATAAATTAAGTTCAACATATTGCCTAGGTTGTGCTGAAAAAAAGGGAAAATATGTGCCACTATAAACTGCACAATCCTGAGCCCTATGTACAGTATAATACAAAATAAAACTGCAAAACAAGGACGAGATTAAACTCAGACTAAAATGCTCCAGGTTTTAAGGGATGCTACAGCTACAGTAAATGTGACAGAAAACCAAAACATTGTAGTGTTCACGTTAGTCAGTGATTTTTAT
>QMIH01000992.1:111501-225611 GCA_003987875.1 Clarias batrachus
AAAGAAAACTGTCTTAGTCTTTCAATATCTTAACATTTCATACACTGGAGGACCAGAAACCAATCTCAGAAAAATGTGCCTGAATTTATTGAAACTTTTACAGCACTTAGACCTCGGCCTGAAGTTTAACCTGCACCATAAGTGAAATCAAGAGGTTGAGTAAAAGCGATGTTATGAACAGGTATGCGCCGGATTTAATAATCTACTTTAAAATAAACTACTAATAAGATACTTTCTCACTATAAACAAACACCTGCACCAAGAGATATTAATTACAAAAAAATAATTAAATATTGTACCGGGATTAGTTTATAATTTCACTGCTGAAATAATAAATAAGAGCTGAAGTAGTGAAGTGAAATTTAATGCGCTGGAGTCATTTTAAGAGAAAAGTTCATCTTTATTCGATCTACATTTTCAATTCACTAAAGAAGCCATAAGATACTCAACCTAATACATAACTGTTTTTCATTAGACAGACAGACAGACAGACCTGCACGAGGGCTTCAACCTGAAATAATAACATCACTGATTTACATTAAAGCTTTTTTTTTTAGCTTTAATCTTTTAACTCTTTCTACACCGCCTAGTTTGTCTTCCTGTGCTCATCTATTTACAGAGTTAAAGCTTTTCAGTTTATGAAAACAAACAGAAGTAAAGCTGAGAAAGTGTCGGCGCAGGTGGTGGGCGTTCACACACACACACACACGGGTTATTCGGGTCTGTGTGTGAACAGAACCAAGACTTTAAGGTTTCGACGTGTTATTATTATTATTATTACCTGCCGGCTTCTTACAGGAGGCGACTTTGACGTTAACCTCTGCGTTTTCCTTCTTGGGTTTGAGCCTCGCGTCCTTCTCGGGCTGTTTCTGCGGCTTGGAGCTGTGGCGGCTCTCGGCCTTCGCTACTTTCAGCGGAGTGAAAGTGAAGAGCGGAGCGGGAACGGGAGCAGGAGCGGGCTTGTGAGGAAGCGGTGCCGCCTTCTGAGGCGTCCAGACCGCCGCGTCCTTCTTCGCGGCTCCGTGGTTGTGGTTGTGATGGTTGCGCTGCTGCACAGGCGCGAGCTCTTTACTGCTGAAGTTTATCCCGTGAGAAGTCGGTTTCTTCTTCTGCTGCTGCTGCTGTTGAGGTACTCGCTGTGGTTGGGCATGGTGGTGTTGGTGTTCGTGGTGATGTAGCTTCATTTTCTTCGCCTCCTTCTCCGGCCTTGGGTGTTTGTCCGCGTACGGCGAGTGCTCGCGTTTCTTCTTCTTCTTCTTCTCTTTGCTCGCGGTCTCCACTGGCTTTTCCTCCACTTTCACGCGCACCAAGTCGACCTGAGCGGCCATTTTGCACGCAAATTTAAAAGCCTTTGAAAACTCGACGGCGCATGTGTGTTGTTTTTTCTTCGCCCATTGGGAGTTGTAGTCCTTCGCACGGCCGTCCCGTGTCGCCAACGTTCCGTTTGTAGTCTCGGCGGGAGTGCGCACGCGCGCGGAGCGGTGGCTTCTGGGAGCTGTAGTCAACCGCGTGCTGGGTCGCTCGAGGAGGTGCGTGCGCTGCTGCACGCGCCTCGTCCAGTGCCCGACGTCACAATGTAGCAGTGACGGTGGGCGGGGCTCCCCGAAGGCACGCGCTGTGTACAGTAGGCAGGATGCTACTAATATAATAATATGGCTTTGTCTTAATGCGCAGGACACTAAATATAGCCACATGGAGACAGGAAGGATCGTCCTAAACCTATTTTCACCTGCAATAAGTGCTATTTTGTTTCTTTAAAACAATGATGTGTAATTATATATAACACTAATAGGTATTTTTTATGAATTCATGTTTTTTTTTTGTTTACTTTAAGTGCACCTGAAATTGTAAATGTATGTTTAATATTTATGTACTGAAAATTGAAATAAGGACACCAACATGACACTACAGTGCCGTGAAAATATATTTCCCACCCTCCTGATATTTTTTTCGCATATCTTTCACACTTAAATGATTGAGATTAAAACAAATTTTAATATTGCACAAAGATAACTGTAAATACAAAATCCATTTTTTAAAATAATGATTACATTTATTAAGGAAAATTAATAATGAATAACATTTATTTTTACTACATTAAAAGGTAATTTGCTAAATCATGAATGAGTTTTTTGTTTTGTTTTGGAAAGCTGAGTAACCTCCAGGGTCCGGGTTTTTTTCCCCGCCTCTGTGTGGATGAGGCTTGCATGTTCTCCCAGTGCTTGGTGGGTTTCCTCTGGGTACTCCAGTTTTCTCCCACAGTCCAAAGACAGGCATATTTTTAATTGGCATTCCCAAATTGCCCACAGTGAGTGACAGAGTGCGTGATTGTGTACATGTCTCCTGGGATAGGCTCCAGCCTATAAGCGCCGATACAGCCAGTGATCACCCTGACTTGTGCAGGTAAACAGCCATTTCTCTCATTTTACATACATATCTCAAATTCTAACACAGAACGTACGGTACTGAAAAGCAGTTGTGACTGACAGCTTGAGGTTAAAAGGTTTTATTTTCTTGAATAGTTTTATTAGTGGATACATTTTACTTTCACTCCACTACATCCTAATATAGTAGTACTTGTATGGTCTACTAAACTACATTTGTGCAAAGTGTTGTGTTACGTAACTGGAGTGGTGTGTAGTATTTGAAGCGGTAATATGTCCACCTGCTGGCTGTTATACTTAATCATATGATCTGCCCATGTAGCAGGTGTTTGATATCAGAAGTGAAGATGGCTTTGAGAGAGAGAGACTCTTTTACTATGACTTTAAGGCTACTGTAAGCTAATACAATCTCAGTTGAGAAGTACATTTGAAGCTTTGTTTTGGCCAAATAAATTAAGAACTTCTACTTTTATTTGAGTAGAAGTAGAGAAAGGTAAAATATTACTTAAGTACATGATTTCGTACTCTGCTGACAGCATTTGCTTTTCCATTTGCCTAGAATCGGCAGGAAAGCCAACGTTTCAGTCGTGCTCTTAGGAGTAGCGATACAATTTTAAAACAGTAAAGTATGTGCAAAATTAAGTTCAAGAAAATAAGGAAATGAAAACCGACCACAGCACAACAACTTCCTTTAAAATTTTATTTTTCAGTGCATGAACAGAAGATCATGACCAGATTCAATTCTTTCACCACTACATATATATATTCTCATCTTTTTTTTAATTACTTAAAAAAATAATGGGGTGATTTACAGATTTTTTTTTTCTGAATGAAGGCAAGTATTTAAACAGTTGCTGTACATTTTATAAACATTTACAACTACCACAATGTAGAGACCTGAAGGCCTATTTTTTTTCTTCTTCTTTAAAATAAAGCAAAACAAGGCCACAGTTTTCACATATACATGAGATGAGAAGATGAGATGACATACACACTAGGAAATGAACCACAGGAATCGAACAACAAACCCAGTTTCATTTTTCAGTAAAAAAACAAAAACATTCCGACAGTTTGTAAAAGGCTTCACATTTTTGATCAGAACTAAACAGATGAGAGTTCTTAAACACCATAAGACGGCATGACACTGCCAACTTGAATTGCAAAATGATCAACGATACATCGACAAATGATCTTATTACAGGGTGAAATAAGGAATCAAAATCAATCGCACAAGTATCAAAGCTGCCACTCTTCTCATATCTGTGTACACAATTACAATCGTACATAAATAGGAAGAGATACTGTTTTTTTTTTTTTTTTTCAATTGTTGCTAAATTTTATGAGAAATACATAATTTATAAATCATAATGCAAAACCCACGTAGACACACGGCCAAATCAGCTACATTTGATGAGCTACATGGATTTAAAGTAATAACCGTTTACATATCAATTTGGCTTTTAAACACGCATAGACCTTATATAGCGACAATATAGACTCCCATTTCACACTAACCCGTTCTCCAATAATATCTGGCTACCTTAAAGTTGATCCATATATGTATTGTTTTAGTATTTTTTTTTTTAAAGATAAAGAAATATGACAAAATATATGTTAGATTGTATGAAAAAAATATGATTCATTAAAAACATCCCAATTTTACCTTCATTTAATTATATATGACACGACTAAATAAGTATTTAGTTCATTTACTTCCCCCAATGTACATACACCTTGCTATATGATACACAATGCATAATTGTGAAAGCTACAGCACTGTGAAAAATACATACCCTAAAGCATGTAGTGCACCCAGAGTCAGCAACCCTAAAGCAGGGACTGATGAATCAAGCGCTTTAGGATCTGGTGCACAAGGTTTACACATGATTACAGAAATATTACTTTTCCATTTCAATAAATTACATAGTGTTCTTCATAAGCTCACATGTCTTAAACGATATATCAAAGCACAAGTATCTGGTCAGGAAAAAGGACGAACCACCGCGAAGCTGATAACTGTGATGTTCGGCTTAAATAATACACGTGCGTTCTGATTACGCTTGGTGACTCAAAGCGTAATCAGGCACCGCTAATGCAGCTAACAATGAATCAAAGCCAACACTGGCAACGCTGGCCTCGCTTCATTCAGCGTGTACACGATTAGCATTGTTTGATCAATTTGTACATGCAATGACGAAGCAAACCGCACAGATGCATTAAGGACAGACTGCATTTCAAACAAGGTACAAGACTGTACACGTCAAATCCCAAATAATAATTATTAAACAAAGTAAAAAAAAGAAACAACAGAAATTAAAAACACTCCTTCACAACTCCGGAAAACACAGGATTCAGTGGTCGCACCTCACAGGATTTGTGTCAAGTCTTTCCAGCACGAGTCTCTGATTGGCACGATACGAGACCAACAGATGTTGTTGTTGGTGGGACAAACCCAACCAACCTGGACAGGAGGTTATGGAAACTTATAACACGGATTACCGTGGACTTGAACGAGTCGTCTGAAAGTCGGCGAAGACGGTATGCTGTACAAGTCACGTAAAAAAATATGCACAGTGATTCAGAGCGAGTGTCCTGGCATTTCTGATGAACCCCAACCAAGCATCAGAGCCCGTCCACCTGAGAATGCATCTTCGCAGAGCTGGGGACCTTCCATGGACCTGGGCTGATGGGAGATTTCTTGTTGCTGGGGTTCCCATTCCAGGAAGTCTCTGGTGGGACACTGCTAGACCCCCTCGTATCCCTTTTGGTCTCCTCGGCTGCTCCCGCTCTGTACCTGCCCTCTCTGGGATCTCGATGGCGGTTCATGCTCGTAGGCTGATGCTCTGGCATGGCCCTGTCAATGAGGATGTGGGATTGGGACCGCTCAACCCCTTTCTCCCTGTGACGCCGTTCGTTATCCGATCTTGGAACCTCAGGCCACGTCTCTCCGGTCTCCTTGTCCTGTCGGGGGTCGAAGTCTTCCTCTTTGAAAAGGTTCCCACCAGATCCGTAATTAAAATGTTGCCCATCGAAGAACCTCTGTGGTTCTTCATATCCCTTAAATGGCTGTCTGGTGCCAGTCTCTTGTTCCTTTCTGGGACTCTTTCTAGGGCTTGCTGAGCGTCCGCCTCGGTCTTTTTGCCCTGGGGCTTTCCTGTCCGTGTATAGGTCCAGACTCTGAGTGCTGGCACTGGCGTTTTTGTTTTGCACAGAAACTGAAGGCTTCTTTTCCATTTTCCTCGGACTACGTGAACGCTCTTTGCCTTCCGTGCGTGAATTGTCTAATTTCTGGGGGCTAGGAGTGGTGTCACGGGGGGACAGGCTGGAGTTGCTTGTCCTGGGTTCTCTGCGATCCCGGGGTTGGTGATGGAGACCACGGGAGGGAGAAGGGAGTGACGCACCCTCGGGGGACAGGAGAGAGGTGGAGGACAAAGCTGGTAGCATTGATGGCTCATCAGGTGCAGGGTACTTTGGATAGTTTGCAGGTGGAGTCGTCACCGTCTCCATAACACCTGAAATGAACGGGAAAGTTATCGTTTAAATAAATCTCTAGAAACATTCAGAAACCATAAGGTTTTTAAAAATGATTAAAATGTGTATTGAACTTCACATGCAGTCTAGATATACCAGAAGTACAGTATGTGGACACCTGACCATCAGACCCATATGTGCTTTCTGAACATCGCATTCCAGACTTGATCCTCGTTTGCGGTCCCAATAACTACCCATTTCCACTAGAATTTAATATGTGGCTGTGGAGTTGTTCATTCAGCCACAAGAGCACTAGGTGTTAGAGAGGTGGCCTAAAGGGCAGGGGTTCAATTCGTTGCCAAGGTGTTCCGTGGGGTTGAGTTCAAGGTTTGTGCAAGTCACTTAACCAAGTCCCAAACCTCATGAACCTCTTTTTGCTCACAGTGACAGGTGCTGCAACAGGTTCTGCCATATGGTTTAGCTAAAGATTTACCAGCCAGTTTTTTTTTTTAAGCTGCACAGCTTCGACTACTAAAGGCCAATTCCACCCTGAACAAGTCGCGTACATTTTCAGAGGTGTCCATGTCATAGTGAAACTCTAAATGTACTTTTTAACACTTGCATTAAATTTAGGCATTTAGGTAGACGCTCTTATCCACAGCGACTTACAAAAGTGTTTTGAAGGTTCTGTCATTGTATAGATTCTTACACTGGGTTAACAAGATTCACCCAAATATTGAAGAAACAGATCTTTAGTCATCATTTAAAGCTTGCCAGTGACTCAGCTGTACTTTTTTTTTTTTTACTTCTTTTTTCACAGACATATCTTTCATAAATATTTATGCATAATCATATTTAATGTGCTTCAGCCTGTGGTCTTCCTTCAAACTTCACAAGTTTATCAGTCAACAGTTTCACTTCTAGCCTCGAGTAACAGATTTATTTATTTATTTTTTTCTGGCTGATGAAACACAGTCTTAATACGAACACTGAAGCTTTTCTTTTCCTTCAGTATATGATGAACCAAACTGAACCAGAAAATGAGACACCTAAAGAGGCTTTCACTTCTGAGAACCAAACATTTTTTTTTCCTTTAGTAAAAACAGATCTTTGCTCTCCAAGAAAAAAAACTTTAAACAGCTTTTTGACCCTTAATAAGAACACGCTGGTCTATATCTCGACACTTCATACTTTCAGTCTTCACATTAATTGCTTAAATTATCTGGCATAACATATAAATAATTAAAAGGAATACACACCCCTTCCCCACCCTTCTACTTTCACTTGCACAGAATCTTATACACGTGTTCATCCGCTTTGTTTGTGGCTCTTCCTGGATGTTCAGTCCTGCTGGTGTTGTTACGTGCTATGTTGCTAAGTGCCCGATATTCACACACGCTCCTGATATGGGTCCCTTTGAACAAGGTGTCATTGGGCTGAATCACTGATTTATGCTCTCCACTGAGCTTTTCCACAGCCTCCAACGTGTTGCTATTCCTGCGCGAGATAAACAGCTACTGTAACTGAAACAAAGTCGGCTTTAATCAGGTTTCCTTTTTTCCCCCTAATTAATCAAAACACGGATTCTCCTCACCCTGAAACAACGAACCAACGAAGACGACAACAGATCGAATCGCAACGAGATACGTGGACCGCATGTATTTTAATAATGTTGGTTTGAGGAAATTAAAAGATTATATTCAAATAATAATAGTTCAGGATAAAGGAAAACATTGGTAAGAACATTTGGTAACTTCTGTGGAATTTCTATATTTTTGTTATGATTCTTTTCTGTATATTGGTATTTTTGCACATTTCTATGTTTATATAAACATGCCTTAAACATCTTGAAACTTTGAAGGGAGAGAGAGAGAGAGAGAGAGAGAGAGAGAGCCTTTAGCAGTGACGAGTTCTGATTATGATGAGGGTAAATGATGAGAAAGATTAAAAGATTGGCAGAGGAGTGGCAAGGTTTACCAAGACTAATAAGGACAGAGCCTTTAGTGATGCTCTGGTTTCATGTAGAAGCACAGGGTGGAAGAAGAGTTCAGACCTAAAGAGGAGACAGAGACAGATAGACAGAGAAGCAGAAACCAGAGGGAAGAGTGAGACAGACAGGAAGTCAGAAAATGATACACTGAGGGAGACCAATGCATGCAATTTGAAGCAACACTACCATTTTCTACACAAACAAAAGCACAAAGCACTATGAAAGGGAAAAAAACAAAAAACAAAAACAAAACGATCCAGTTTCACAAGCAGCTACAGTACTGTTTGCGTAATGAATTATTTAAGGGCACCAATTAATCCTGAGCCTCTTTGAACTAGCAGTGCGTTTGGACTAAGGCTAACTTACTGTGGTCAGGAATCAGACCCTGGCCCGGCCGCAGCAGCAGCAGCACCTTAGTGCCTCCTGCTTGGATGAGCTCGATCGCCCGCGTGTGTGTGATGCCTTGGGTTGGCTCGCCATTGATTTCTACGATCTGATCTCCCACCTGTCGGGAAACAAACACGCCGTTAATAATCATGCTCCATGACCATCATGATTGATTCGCGATACTGACGGTTGTAGTGTTGTTCGGTCACAACATGGTGCAACTCACGTGTATTCTGCCGTCCTTTAGCGCTGGGCCGTCCTCGGCCAGTCTCAGGATGAAGAGGCCCATGTTGTACTCCTTCCCTCCTCGTAAACTAAAGCCAAAGCCACGTGGCCCTCTCTCCAGCTCCACGGGGAAACAGCCCTACCGCATAAGCGCATACAGTGTAAATGCTACCGACCCCATGTTTCACCATGATACTAAAGATAACAGAATTCTTCACTTCCTATAGAACTTCTCTCTCATATGGGTTTGAAACACAAATTGCCAAATATCTGATTGTCTGTTGAATCGAATAAGCCGTTTTTTTTAAACTTCTTTATTATAAAGAATAAAGTTTATAAAATATAATATATATATAAAAATAATTTTCAAATTAACATGCATGATTCGATTTGAGTTCATTTTGTTAAGTTGATGTAGCGGATTCATGTAAAACATTGGGTTTTAAGTTGGGTTTTACCTGCTTGGAGGTGATCTCATTCTTGGGGAGGGATTTGTAGTTACTCCAGGCCACACCTTCTTCTCTCTCGTCCGTCTCCGGGCCGTTACTAAGGAGAGTTAATGGAACCATCAGTCTTACCTCTTTTGCAGAAGAGACGTTCATTTAGAGTCACCAGTTAACAAAGAGCAGCTCAGATTAGAGCCGTTAAGAAAGCTTTATGCCTTCATAAGCAGAAGTAGCAGACACATCTCAATATCAACTGTCCAAATGAGATTATTGGATATTTTGGACGCCTTCAGAATTGTTTTACAATGAAGAAAGACATAAAAATCAGAAAAGACGATGGTGTTAGAAGGTTTGTCCAAACTTTAATGTCATTAAATGTCACAGAAATAACATTTCTGTCTCTACTCAAGATGAGTCTACTATGAAAAAACATGTGTTAAAAAACTGGCACTGAACAGCATTAGTCAGGACACTCTTTCCATGCTGTCAGACAGCAGTGTGTGTGTGTGTTAGTGTGTGAGCTGTGTGCGTCTGCCTTGTACCCGTCATCACGGCTGGCAGGCTGCTGTCCCATGGCTTTGTGCTGAGCCACTGGGCTTTGCTTGGCTGAACTTGTGGCGGACGGAGGGCCGCTGTGCTCTGAAAAATAAACAGGAGCATCGCCGGTGTCACACACACACACACACACAAAAATAATAATAATACAGCAATAGAGGAGAAAAAAAAAACCCTCCAGAAATATTAGATGGTCACCTTCTTCAGGAAGCACGGTGAGGGTTACGGTGTTGCCGGCCTGCTTGATCAGCTGCACGATGTCATTGTGTGAGAGCTCGACAATGCACTGGCCGTTAACGGCTGAGATGCGGTCGCCCACTTTGAGCTTTCCGGAGCGTTCCGTGGGGCTGCCCTTGATGATCCGTCCGATCTTATGAGGAATCACTGAGGATGGAGAAGACATTGGTACAAATGAATCCTGTTTCACAGGTTGATATCATTTGCCTCACACGCCATATTCAACACATTATATGCTGTATAAATATGTATAGAAACGCTAAGATTCATAGTATCGGCTTTGATTTTGACGTCAGGATGAACATACTGTATCGGTGCATGCATGAAATCATCCCTCCAGCTACTGTTTCACTGTCATTGCTGTCATACTGCCATGTACAGCACAGTGTTATCCTTCACTCTAAATAAATCAGTAGTAGACACACATGTCCCTGATGGGTTCGTCACCCTGCTCTCTTTAATAGAGCATCTTCTGCTGTTCACTTTGACGCTTGAACGCTTGTAACATGCACTGGGAGGAAGGATTTCATTTCCATTTTCAGTGTGATATCACATCAGCATCTCTCACCTCTACAATTACACACAGGACGCAGACATTAAAATGTTCATTTTTCAACTGTTTTTTTTTTTATGGCTTATGCTACTATTAGCTATTATAACTCCTCGTTTGACGTTGTAATGGCGATGTAAATCATACAGACTTCAATAATACAGTTACAGTATGATTACGGCACACGAGATCTCCTGAAACTTTCGGTGTTTACTCTCACCCCCTGGTGGCGGTTTGTTCTTTGAAGTGAGGATGACGAAGCCGAAGCCCTCGTTGTCTCTGCGCTGCAGCGTGACGTCGTACAGCTCTGGCTGGGTCACAGCGGGAGCGTCTGCGTGAGGAGCTCTGGGGGAGCCGTTGACCTGAGGGGGCGCTGCCTGCGCCGGGCCGCCGCCGTCGTCCTCTCTCCCTTCTGCATGAAGGACAAACACATCCGTCGTCAGGGAGCCGAGCATCGCTGCCAAACCCATTATTACTCATTAACTCATTGACGAGAGGCTGTGCAAAGAGCTGAATGGCTCCATATGTTTAACCTGGAGCGGCACACCGAGCCTTCCTGCTGACTGCTATTAGCTTCTCGCTACTTCACCAAGAGTCAGTAATATTATTTAGATTTAAAAAAAACATTATAATCATCTACACATCACACATACTAATGGTATGGTACTAATGGCTATTATTATTTATAACAATTAGGATAAATAAATGTGTGTTATTTTGTCAACACTTTCTTTTTTTTTTTTAACAGTTTTAATGCACACCACATTTTATTAAATTTTTCTTTACACAGGTTTGTTTTTCTTACATTAGTCAAAGTAGGTGAGCAAAAAAAAGAAGAAGGAATTAAAGAAAAGAAGGAAGAAACGGAAAGGGTACAAGATTATTCATAAGAAATAAATTTCAAAAAGTTAGAAAGGTAACAGGAAAGATAGGAAGGAATAAGAAATATAAAAAATAAAAAAATGGAATGAAGATGAAATCTGCATCTTGTAATGTATTCGGAAATGTAATGTGCAGATGTTTGTATGATGTCTGACGTCTTGTTTTTTTATCATGTTCTGGATTTATAACCTGCCTTCACCGTCCCTCGGACTCTTTCAGCATTCCGGATGCGTTTTCTTATAAACATCGACATCTCAAGTATTTTCCTCGTACCAGGCAGTGTTGCCTGAATATAATGTGAGTATGTAAATAAACAAGTGTGTACACGGAACACACACCTGCGTAGACGAGCTTCCTGCGCACTGTGAGCAAGACCTGGCCGTTGCGTGCGGCGTTGGTCATGAGCTCCAGGACCTGCTTGTGGGATTTTCCTTTCACAGCCACTCCGTCGATACACATGAGCTCATCACCCGCCCGCAGACGGCCGTCCTTCTCTGCTGCTCCGAGTGGAACGATCGCGCCGATGTACACCTATGGAGAGGAAGACAGGGATTGAACTATTTCTGTTATGAACAATACTTGGTTGTATATACTGATTAGTCAGAATAGAAATAGTCTATTATATATTTATGGCATCTTAACTGGCAGAAATTTAACTATTCTTAGTTTCTAGATATAACAATATATTTCCTATGAAAACTTTGCAGGTTAAGAAATGTGCCAGAAGAGGGCAGCACTCACAGGCTGATCAGTTCCTTCCCCACCCAGCACTCTGAAGCCAAAGCCGGACTCCTGGTTCCTTTTAATAAACACGTCCAGCTCCTTGGTGTTGGTAGCTGTAGGTACGAGTAAACAGTGTTAAAGGTTTCTGTGGCATACAGTACTATTATACTACATCATGCCTCCACTGACTGCAATGCCTTTCACCTTCTACTATACCGGACCAACTTACGACAAAGTCCTCCCTCTTGAGATGTCCTACATCAGGACATCTCACTCAATATCTACTGTAGTAGAAACACCCGTACACCTGCACAATCGTTATCCAATCACATGGCAGCAGCACAAAACATACACGAGAGCTAAAGACTGCAAAATTATACGTCTTGTTTCTCCATTTTCTTTTCCAAATGTCCGGTTTACTGTGAGCATGCGGTCTTCCACACACCTCACTGTTTGACATTTTAAATGTTTAAAAGATTATTTTCTGCTCACTGCAAAAAGTGATAGCATCTCAAATCATAGTCAAATTCTGCATGGACATCTAATCTATAATTTCTTTCTATAAGATTACAACAAACCAAATATAAGACTAAGTCAATTTTGAGTAAATTTTAAACAAAAGTTTCTTGTTTTATTGGAAGATCATTTTTGTTTTGAGCATTTAGTTATGCTTAAAATTTATGCTGAAATAAATACTTGGTTAAAGATGTCTAGAAATGGGCTTACTTTGTTTTAATAAAAAATTTTTTTAGGTGTGTTGGACTAGAATTTAAATATGTTCAATTACGAAGTTTTTATTTTTTTTTATTTTTTACATTTCCCTTAGATGATGTTAAATTTCCCAGGCTTTTCTTCCCATGCTCCCCGCCATCCACCTCCTTATTCCTTATATGGTAATACTTCCTGTGGCTTGCTTGCGGCCTTTTGTTTCCCCGGAACCCTTTTGTTTCTATACAACATGCGAAAGGCTTTGATGTAGTAGATTCAGGAAACTGAGTGTTGCTCTTATACACATCGTTTTCCGTGAATAAACCAGAGAGAACATCATGCATGCATGCGTCTGTCTCTCTCTTTCCCGGTCTGCAACCACTTTAAAGCTGGCTGGTAAGCGTTTGGATGAAATAATTCTTCCCTCGTTTTTTTAAAACCGATCTGGGATCTCAGTCGGTCTCATCATTTTAAACGCAACACTGAGATTTACTTTCTGCGGTGCGTGCTAGTAGAGAGTCACGCCTTCCTGTGAACTTAGACCAGTCTGGCTGTTCACCTCCGTCCTCTCTTATCAACAAGGTGGCTCCGCCCACTGAACTCTTGTCCAGTGGATATTTTTTTTTTACACAGAAGACCGTTCTATGTAAACTATGCTCAAGAGAACAAATGGCAGAACATCAGCAGTTTCTGAAAATGTTCATATTGGGCCATCTGGCACCGACAATCATTCGAGACCATTGAGGTGTTTGGAAGCTCTTGGATTCTATGATTTTATGCACTGCGCTGGTGCCGCATGATTGGACCTCAAATGTGGAAGTATACAGCTGGTCCTGATGAAGCTCGCATTTTGCGCCTAAACAATACCACATTAAACACAATCACCGTATCCATCATCATACTTAAATGAACTACTACTGCAGGCTGTTCTGGTGTGTTAAATGCGAATGTTACTCACGCTTGCTGTCAACGATGGCTTTGGATTTGAGGTAGAGTTCGGATGGATCCAGTTTGGGTGAGTTGGAGCGTACCACGTTAGGAGGGAAGGGCAGTGAATGGGGAGGAGCTTGGGGGACTGATTGAGGAAAAGCTTGAGGCAGGGCTTGCGGCAGATTCTGGGGGAGCGTCTGGGGGAGCGGCTCAACGGGACTTGGACTGTCAGTGCCGAGTGTGGTGGTGGTCAACTCGTGCTTCTGGCTCACTGGCACCTGTATTGGTATTGCCGTGGCACACTAACACACAAACACGGGAAATATTAAATATTAACGAAAACAAACATAGCAAAGGCTTGTTGCATATTATTATTATCCTGAGAAATACACACACAGCTGCTTCAGTGCTTAAAGCTCGTGCCGTAGAGTCAGAAATCTTACCAAACTAGACCAGTTAGACTCAAACCTGCATCAGTAATGTTCCACGAATAAATCCTTGAGAATTAGGAGTTAGTGAATAATGTAGCACGGTGTTGAGCCTCAGCCCTGCTACGGCGCTGCCGATTCATTATTCAGCGCACGCGTCATCATTAAGAGCGCAGCCTGATATCATTAAACTCCAAACCCTGAAGCGTGTGTGTGTGTTCATTCCCAACAATTCTGTGATTAAAAGTGCTTAGATGAACTTACGGGCTTCAGAGACTTCACAGGAGATGTCTGACCTGCGGGAGGAGAGATCAAGTGAGAGGTAGAAAATGAGAACGGGGGAACAGAACAAGTCAGGAGGGGAGAAGACTGGAGGGGCAATGACTAAAAAAAGATGAAAAGCTTGGGAATTAGGGCAGAAAAGAGCATTTATTTTGTGAGTCAAGTACACTCGAAAGAACTGACACTAATAACAATAGGTCTAACAGGATTTCCGACGAGCACAAGGAGCCGGTTGTTACGCTGTACAACTGGAGTTATTATTAAGTTATATTTATAGTGGGTTTGTTTTTTCGGTGTTTATAATGCGTTGGATGAAATGACAAGTGTTCAAGTGTTCTGTTCAGTATGTTGTAGAAGAAGCTTTTTCAGCAATTACAGCTTCTTCAATCTTCTTGATTAAAGAAGTCAAGCTTTGTACAAGCCCAGATCTTAGAGGGTCCTTGCGGATCCTCTTGAACACTATGAGATTGGTTGTGGAGCATCTGTGATCTGACAACTTCAGGCGTCTCCACAGATGTTCTACGATGCTCAGGTCTCCACTCGGGTCTGTCCTGAACCCGCTCCAGCATCAGTTCGCTTCGCGTTGTTTTCATGCTAACAGTTTAACCTTGAACCAAGTCTGACGGCATGTGCAGTCTGGAGACGTTGGTCTACAAGAAATCTCTTATTGTTCTCATTATTTATATTTACCTCAATTCTGACCGCCCTCCCTGTCTCCTGTCTCCTGTCACTGAAAAACACAACCACTGACTTTGCTTTATCACTGGGACCAACTGAATTCTTCATCCTCATTGAAGTCCCCAGCCATACTGACACAGAACTATTACTATTTCTGCCCTTCCAGTAGGTGTCTTGAAATATTCTAAAGATCTGATTGGTCAGCGAGTTCTGCATGCCCTCCCTGAGCAGTCTGGCTGGACGGTCAGTTTCACTCAGACTCCCAGTGGTTCCAAACTTCTTCCACCTCACAACGAAGGAGCCCAAGTGTTTAAAGCTTTACGAATGGTTTTACATCCTTGCTTATGGCTTGTGTTTTGCACTCACATGCACTGTGAATTGTAGGAACTTAAACACACACATACATGTGTGTGTCTTTCTAAATCATGTCCAATCAATTGAATCTGGAACAGTTGGACTCCAGCCAACTCCTAGAAGCATCTCAGGACATTCAAAGTAAACCATGCACCTGAGCTCAATTGAGATATAAATAGGCAAGATTTATCTAAATGAAAGATTTGAGTTATTATTATTTCACACTAATTTGATTGGATGAGAGTCATTCCATGAGTGGTTATATCAAAGACCCGCATGGACAACCAGTCACAGAATCGCTTTCAGCAAGAAAACACATCGGATGCAACACTTTGTCTCCTTAGCAACTTCTTCGAAGTCGTTTCGAATCGCCTCCGAACTCTCTGCGTGGTTTGCTGTGTATAATTGGGAAAATAAAAATGTTGATAATAAATTGTGCTTTTAGAAATGTTGTATAAAAGCAATATCAGTCTGACGATAATATTACACTTAGCGCCATGCACAGCAGCATGACCATGAGTGCATTATTGCTTAATAATAATAATAATAATAATAAACATTAATAATAACAATAAAACAGATATGATTTTCCCTAGTCATCATGTATGGATTGTCTGTGACAGATAAATAGAAAAACAGAAAAAGTCAATTTAATCCATTTTTCATAAAATCTATAAAACAATAATAAAAAAAAAAGTGTAAAATGCAGCTGAGTATTTTCTTGAATCAGAAATATGTATATATGTATCGTGTGTGTGTGTATATATATATATATATATATATATATATATATATAAATATAAAAAATAAAATAAAATGGACCACTAAGTGGCAGTACACACCACACTGTGTTTAACCCACATGACATTAGAGAGGAAAAAAAACTGAAGGTGGAATGATATGATTCATAAAGCTACAGAACTCTGTGAAGCTTGAGCTTGTGTGTGTGTGTGTGTGTGTGTGCGCGCGTGAGAGAGCGATCAGGTTACACAAAGGATCCAGACATTTTTGTGGTTGAATAATTGAATATGTAAACACGGGGTCGATCGAGAGTCAGGTGACCTGCCCAGTCCAGCCAAGTGCTTTAACCATTCTCACATAATCGTTAATTCCCTGTTTCCATCCGGCAGTTAAAGGGAAATGTTGCAGTACATCATAACACAGTTCCAGTTTTGACTTGCCTGTAAGTATATAACTCCATAAGGTTTAATGGCTGTAAAGAACTAACCTCCTCTATGGTTTGTGCACCGTCCTTGTGCTGTCAGCGGTGTGTGTTCCTCTATGTAGAGAGATGCCTCCTGTATCTTATTATGCACACTATTCCCACTCTTCTAGCAAACTAAGAGTGGTGTTCCGGTTATAACATGTGCTTCGCACACATTTTTAGTGTCAATGTTTTATAAATCTACCAGACATGCGAGTTTACATTACATGCTTCGTTTCATATTAACGTCAATAAACGAGAAAATGTAACTATAAATAGCTGTTAATAAATAATGTTATTCTATGAATAAGTCTAAAACGTCTGTTTTCTTATGACTTATCCTTATGGAAATACATCCACACGGGGTGTTCAGGTCGAACCAGGACTTTTGATTTTGCTAAATTACAGCACACAGTTACGAGTAAAAACTGCCTTTATTCCTCTATATAATCTCCTGCTACGCTAATTCACTTATCCCAGCGTTTCACTAGTGCTTGGACACCATCAAGGTAGAAAGATTTCTCAGTACGCCAGAGCCATGTCAGACTGCCTGCTTCACGTCTAAAACACTAGCCTCCCAGGAACTCAGTTAATGACCCGAACACACTTAAATGGCGTGTAACGAGATGAGGAATGTAGGTGGGATGTGGGAATAACTCCCAGCCGAGTTCCTGTAACTTGCCAGAGATGTTGGTGGATAATTGTGTGTACAGTTCACACAGTCAGATGCATGTTTTCTGCAAGTCGATGACAAGTTATCCTGTGATTTTCAAAGGCAAAGCATTCCACGCTCGGAATGTTCACGAGAACGACTGGGCTTCGAGCCACCTCGGCATTCATGGACACACGGCCTTTAAGTTCTTCAGTGCAATCATGTAATGTTTTTTTTTTTTCACGCCATTGTTTTACTCAAGGTATTCTTTGTCAGAATTGATTTTATTGCGATCCTCTTGGATTTGACCGACGTAAGTCAAAAACATGCAAATTTGACCCGTCTCTTACAGCAAGTCACACCGGAGGACCGATGTTAAGGTCTGTGATAGTAACACTGTTTCTCCAGCAGTGTCTTGTGGTAAAAGCATAGGAAAGTTATAGCTAAAGAATTTATAAGCATTTCAGTGAAGATCCTCGAAACAGAAAAGTTGCTTTCTGACATGTGTAATCTGGTGTTCTGGTCTCAAATTTATTGTTCAGGAAAAAAAAAAAACGACTATGCAGTAGAACCAATAAATGTATGAAAGAAAATTATTTATTCATAGACATTAATGAAGGGAGTCAGTCTTTTTATGTAATGAGCCACATTAAATTACACGGCCTGGCCAACGTGAATTGCCATTTCAGAATGGTCAAATTATTGGCCTCCATTAAGCAAAGCAAACATTAGAATGACTTTCTGGATCAAAAATAAATCATAGAAAAATGAGCGTGGTTAGAAATGACTTAAATGCTTGGTGAGGTTCCATAGTAGAAATAAAAATCAGGACGATTTTTAATATAGTAAAAGTAGCCGAGTGGCACAGGAGTAAAGTGCTCTCCACCATCATCTGGAGATCGCGAGTTTGATTCCCAGGTGTCGCTACAGCCATCCGCTCTCACACTGTACAATCTAATGGCAGACTCTCACTCCCACATTAATCACAGCCACATCAGCCAATCATGGGCTTGTGACCCGTTAGTGAGACTAATCAGAAAAAAGGCTTCAATTTGTTAGGAGGCATTGGACCTTATTCCAGAGAGGTGCGTGTCAAGGTAACAAGGGAAGCGCATGAAGTGATGTACCCATCATGCATAGTGGCCTCTGTACAAGCCTCTGAAGGCAGTGTTATGATCTGGGCTTGTTACAGTTGGTCGGGTCTAGGCTCTGCAATGTTACACGGCCGATCCTGACCTGTAGGCTGTATCCAACACCCCTGCCATAATGCTTACGCATTAATCGCTAACTATTTTCACCATCTAGTCATTGCATTCTGCTCTTCCTGTATAAAGGTTTTTGTTTTTCTGGTTAATGTAAACCGTTTTACACACCATAAGAAACTGCAGCAACAAGAAACATGAGAAAAAGGTTGAATCTGTACACACTCGCTCCATTTACAAATTCAAAATCTCTCTATCTGGGTCATCCGAGAGCTTCATTTGAATACCTCGCTGTGATTGGTCCGAGGCGGGAACATGTAGGACTGTAGACTTTTCCAGACATGACATCAGTAAGCACAGGAATTTATGTCACTGGATATAAATATATCCATATACAGTATATGGCTTATACAGGTCGTCCCCTACTTGCGCACAGGTTTTGTTCATAAGCCAGATTTGTTCTTAAATCCAACAAAGTGAGTCTTGTACACCTTTGACGCGTATATACAATGTAAACAGACTGATCCATGTAGTATCCATGTAACAGCGTTGTCTCTGCGCCTTTAAAAAACTCAGCTTTGTCTCAGAGCTGTTTTCCACTGTATTGGACTATGAGGTTTTCCGAAATTAGGATTATTCACCATCAACTTTACAGGAAAGACATGTTCTATTATCATGCTTCTGGACTGATTCATTGAAACTGGTGGGGCCAACCGTTTTATATATAATTGTAAATATTGGTATCTGGTGCACTGCAATGTCTAAACTATTTTTCTGTACAATACACATGAGCTAATTCCGTTAATGTTTGCAGAATCGTGGTCCGTTCGTATCTGCAAAAATTCTTACCTCACATGTTCGTAAGTTGGTACTTCTACAATCTTACGGGCACCTTAGGAACAGCTGTTTTAGGGCGTTTTCACACTGGTAACGTTCCGTTCCGTTCCGTACCCGAGCACGATTTCTCCCCCTCCCCAATCCCCCCGCAGGTCTGCGTTCACACTGTAATAGCGATTGTGATCCCGGGGACACTTGCGTATTTACACAACCGGAAACAGTAGGTGGCGGTAGAGAGGCAGCTGGTTTGTTTTTCGCGGGAAAAAAAAAACTAAGAAAGAAAAAGAAACGCTACTCGGGTCATGAACTGTGAGACACTTGTTAATGCTCCGTGTGGATGTTTTTTTTTTTTTATGACAAAAACAACGGCACTGTAAACAACATGCCTATTGACACATCTATCGTGCGACTCAGAGGGTGAAATGAACGCGCGCTGCACGGACACAGCACGAGGCACTGAGGAAATATCGTAGTTTTTATGTGTAGTGTCCGATTATCTTCGGATATTTTCGTCTGTCTAAATTTCTAGCAAATGCTATACTTCGGCATTACTTCACAGAGATTCTTCACTAGCCACGTTTGTTTRTGTACAGAGTCGAACTGGAACTACGTCACTTCCTCTTTTGAGCACGACCGCGTACTTATGTCCCGCCTTCCGTTCTCGGGAAGGTGTGAACCGTTCCAGAAACCACCTCTGCAATCGGTCCAGGGATCCGATCCTGAGCGCGGAACGGTTCGGAACGATTCCTTTCTCACAGACAAAAATCAACTGGTCCCGGGGCCAAGTGTACTCGGAAACGGATCCAGGACCGCAGTGTGAAAACGCCCTTAGGCATCACACAGCTGCCATTTTAGGCAACACACACAGGAACATACCAAGCATTTAGGGTTGACTGGGTGTAAGTGGTGGGCTTGTCAACCTTTTCATTTCGATTACAATTCACCTCACACACAGTAGTGAGCTATAAAAAAAAAAAGTGCTCCTCTAAGATTGCTCATTTATACCTGCTGCACCTATTTTGAGCATAATTAAGAGCAAGGATGAGCTAGACGCAACTCGGAGTGTTTATCATCCATGTCGCTATTACCATTGTCATTAAAATAATTACGCTATTGCCCTGGTGACCGGCTGTAAAGCGGCTCTTGAGTGCTGCAGTTCTGCTCATGCAGGAAATAAATGAGTTACAGAGCAGAGTTTAGACCCCGCAGTAACGCATTGTTCTTCTCACTCGACGCTTTATCGCTGTCTCACACACGCTCACTCTACACACCTAACCCCTCCCACCACTCGTGCTTCTTCTCACCTCTCTGGATGTGTCTCTATCGGCACTTTTTTCCTCGTTTGGGTACAAACATATAGCGTTCTTGTTTTCTTTCGATAGCTATTTAACAGTCTTTCAGGTTCTCGTGGAACATTTGGCAAACGAGAAGCACAGCTACGGAACGTGTGAGTGGTTTGTGTGAAGAAGATTCTCCATAGAGCAGTGTAGCGTTATGTATTTAAAAAGGCGGCACCTATACATGAGCGTCATCATTCATACCTTTGTGTTGCATTGTTTTTTAATGTTTAATTTCTTTTTAGGATTTCAAATGCACCAGTTTGAAATTTCCATAAAAATAAAAAAAAACTTCTTATTGATGTAATGTAAGGAATAAAACTCCTGAGCTTATTTCTGTTCTAGGAAATGAGCGTGAACATGAAGCACAGCTGTGCAGTCTGTGGTGTATTATTTACTTTGATTAGATTTTTAATGTGTTCATGAATTATGCACTTTTCAACAATTTATAGTCACATTCAATGTTGTGGAATATTCACGAAAGTTCCAGTTATCACTATAATGTATTTATCATTAGTCTCGGGTTATACAAATGCCTGCGAAGGAGTTGTTGCTATAGAAACAACAATTTATTAAACCAAGTGCTTCGAAACTGCTGTTACAGAATATTAATCAACCCCTTCTGACGAGACAGCTTGGAGAATTCACCATATTAAAATGAGACCGCCTATTGCTTTTCATTGCTTTAATTTTAAACTGCGCCTTGCACTCTGATGGACCCGTCCGCTTATTGGAGACTGGAGGAAGCTCTTACCTCCTCTGAGCACGAGCATGTTGACCTCAGAGCCGAGGGGCAGCTCTTTCAGGATGTCCACCACCTGGCTGTGGCTCAGCGTCTGCACGTTCCTCCGGTTGATCTCTTTGATCACGTCGCCTTTGAGCAGGCCGCGGCACCACTGAGCGTCTAGGATCATCTTCACCTTCTGGCCCAGCGGGCAGTCGGCGATGGCGAACCCGAATCCGCTCGGGCCCTTCGCCAGCGTCACGCTCACCAGCTCCGGTTGCAGCAGAGTGAGCTCGGGCGTGTCTTCCTGTCGGCCGTCGGGTAAAACCAGGTGCTGATTGGCTGGCGGAGCGACCTCTCCAGCGGCCTCGTCACCGGCGTCCTCGGGAAGGGGGTAGCCTCGGCACAGCACCATGTCCACGTACTGGTTCACGGCCACTGACTGGAACATCTGCACCACGTCGGCATGGGTTTTACCTAGCACACATGTGCCATTGATGTCTACGATGACGTCACCTGGTAAAGAGAACAAAAATCATTGGAAAAAGATATTAATCCAGTGACCTCATGATAGATCCTTCAGCGCCTTAAGACGCTGCCATTGCATTCCGCTCTTCCTGTATAAAGGTTTTTGTTTTTCTGGTTAACGCAAACCATTTTACACACCATAAGAAACTGCAGCAACAAGAAACATGAGAAAAAGGTTGAATCTGTACACACTCGCTCCATTTACAATTTCAAAATCTCTCTATCTGGGTCATGCGAGAGCTTCATTTGAATACCTCGCTGTGATTGGTCCGAGGCGGCAACATGTAGGACTGTAGAACAGTGTGTGGCACGAGCGAAAGCCTAGAAGGCTCCTCCACTACAGCTGATGTGTTCAAATAAACATTTATTAATGAATCACACCAATCAAATAAGGTTCATCCTGATCAATGCCACTGTGGTTTTCAAGTCTATGCATGACATTTCCATAACATGGCACCAGAAACATGCATTCCACACCGAGGGACATTTTACTGTCCACCTACAATGCTTTTCCCTGTATCATAAATGATCTTCTGTCTGGGAAGTCTGAAGGCTAATGCATGCTCCCTTTGAGCCTGCCGCATCTTTATGAACGTCCGCTCTCGTTTCATCACGCTTAGAGGAAAGGGCTATCTGCACGCTTCCTCATGTTTAAGCTCAGACACCATGACTGTCGCTCTGATGGACAGTGAAGAGACAGAGGAGGAGCAGGAGCATTAAATCCCTTCTTAAATTCAATTTCAGGATATTATTTTTTTATTCACTCATCACTTTTATCATGAAAAATCTTTGGGCTTGCAGTTAGAACGAAGCTTTAGTACTCTGGCACTCTAAAGCCTACCAAGGGATAAGCTGTTTGTGAATGTTCGCTAATTAAAGTTAAGAGTAAAGCTGTTTTAAAGCTAAATTTAGTTTCATCAAAATGTTCATCACATTTCGTGGACATCAAAACTGAGTTTTAGCCGTGTGCATGAGGTACCATCACAGTCTGCAGATTTTTACAGGTTAAAAGATCACTCCGTTCCCCGTCATCGAGACATCGCGGGTTCAGCATATAGAGAAGAACTGTCCGCGCTGCGCTCTCTGTGCACGAGGGATGGCGTATTCCGTCTTCTCTGTCCGTCACAATGATGCTAGCCTGTCTATGAGGTCAAGTATTCAGAAGAGGGGAAACAGCACTTCCACCCACCCCCCAGTGTGTGTTATGACAAATTAGTTGCTTTGGTTAGCTTGGAATCGAATCTGACCTGATAAAAAAAAAAACTCCATCCCTATCACTAACTCGAGATGACGAGTGAAAAAAAAAAAAGAAGAAAAAAAAAAAGCGTGGAGAAATTCCATTCCTGCTGAACAGTTGCAAATGGTGTACGTTGCTTCATTTGTTCGCTCAGATTAAAAACGTCTTTATAATCCCTAGATGAAGTTGACTTCCACTTCTGCAGCTCTCTAAACTCCTTCATTTCTCTCGGGACTGCAGGAGGAAAACAGGCCGAACTGCATGTGACTGATTTCTCATGACAGCGAAATAATGAATCAGCACTTTCCAGTTCAGGGCTGAAACGGGTTCCAGAAGACTCATTTCAAAGAAGTCATCCGCTTATATTGATGTGGAAAATACTTCTCCCTTTGCCAAGAAGCCTATTAGCAGGATAAAGAATAGGAGTGTACACTTGAGGTCTGCTCCCTGAACATTAACATCCACTAAAAGAAACTGGACTGTGAGCTAGAGGGCCTCTCTATTATAACAATACAAGAGAAAAGAAAAATCATATATCTTAAGAATATTGATGTGTTTATGGCGCACAGGGAAAAATGACAAAAAAGGTTTCGCAATAACATACTGTACAGGACCGTTTAAAACCACACCTGCCCGCATGAGTCATCGACAAACTCTTAGTGTGTGTGTCAAATACAAACAGTTACAGGGAAGCTGGAAAACACACTTTACTTAAGCATGATTTTCCAGTCCTCAGAGGGAAAGTCTGCACCAAGAGGGTGTGCATGCTTCCCACCTACATTGTTTATGAACAGGAAAGTTAAGCAACTCAAGTTGCAGCTTTCCATACATTTTTAAAGCAGAGCAACTATCCACATACGAAGGGTGTTCGAGACAAACTGGGACTTTTGATTGTGCAGAATAACAGAAGGCAGTTATGAGAGTAAAAACTCCCCTTATTTCTCTATACAATCCCCTGCTACACTAATGCACTTATCCCAGTGTTTCGCTAGTGCTTGGGTGCCACCAAGGTAGAAAAGTTTCTCGATATGCCGGAGCCATGATCATACTGCGAGGATAAATGTTGGAAACGCTGGCCTGTCAGGAACTCCGTTAATGGCAGAAGCATGTGGAAATGGCTTGAAGCGAGGTCAGGACTGTATGGAGCAAAAACTCCCAGCCGTGCAAGTGGTGTTGGTGATCGTGTGTACAGTTCCCACAAACAGATTCCCCGTTTGACTTGAACACCACCTGTGTTTGCGTGTGTGTGTATACCAATGTTAATTAATTTCCTTTAAAAACAAGTATGACGCGCACACACACACACACACACACACACACACACACACACACACACACACACACACACACACACACACACGTTTTATTTCCTTTAAAAACAAGTGTGTGTGTGTGCGCAAGTGCTTTTAAAGGAAATGAATAAATTTTCTAGATGATAATTCCAATGTTAAGTTTTAGTACTTTTATACTACAGCAATTATCTTTTTTTTTTTATAACTAAATACAATTTATCATTTATTAAAGAAGGTTGCCACACATTTTTTTTATTTTTATCATTATCACTTTCATTTAAATGTTGGGCAACGTCTATAAAACAAGTTATATAACAGCTACAAACAATCATAAAACGATATATTGTTTTCCCTTTAAAATATACAAATCTATTACTTTTTTACTTTCATTATGTAAATAATGATGAATTTTTTTTTTTTTAGAAATTCCTAAACTCAGTAAGCTATATTGTCAGTACATATGACTTTTTTGATCTATTTCTTATTAAACATATATTATAATGACGCCAAGTTGAGGTTATATTAGTTTAAGGTAAGTTTAGATTACTTTTAGGTTATGATGGAGTTTTCCTGTGAGCGTGTTGTTACTATAGAAACCATACCAAGCACACAAACTTGTATCTAACACATCAGATCTGTGAATTCAACAGCACTTTGGTACACAGACATTTATCTACCAAACCAGGCATAAACCCTATTTTTAAAACGTGTCTTTCACTGGATGTCTCAAACAGTGTACCTAGGAGAAGCATGAAACGTCTCTAAACACTTTTTGACGTCTTTTCTCAGAACATGTAAATTCCTATCACAGTCAACAATGTAGAACTCAACACACTTGTAATGAGAATCTTAAACTTTTCTATTAATTTCTATTACGAAAATCTGTAATAAGTACATATACATTTTATATATATATATATATATATATAATCATTACATGGCACTAGTTTGGAAGAGATGGTCATTTTACCTGCAAATCAGAATGCATTTTAATCCTCCATACCAATAACATTAACTCAGTTCAAGTTTAAATGAGTTGAAGTGGAACTCAAAAAAGAAAAGCATGTTGTCAAGCAGAGCCAAGTGTCAAAAGTGCAAGTTTCCAAAGAACACTCAGAAACCTGCTGACATGCCTCCCTTGCTTATCCCATTTCACAAACACTGCTGACATCATCTTAAAGGGCCGGCGTGTAAGCAGTAACCTTCAACGCCACAACAGCTAATCACAACATACCGCACTCCTCTCACCTACCGTATGAAGCTTCGCTTCTAGTAATCCATTAAAAGCCGACTTGTGCTTCGAGCAATAAAAGTGATGATCTCATGACACGGCACTTAACCGCGACTGAAAAGAAAAGCTTGCGAGGAGCACCTCAGTAAGCCGTAATCACACTCTGCGCTTCTTTAATCCATCAGCAAGGGCGTCCCTCTCTCTCACATCACATCATCATGTACGCAGGACTGAGAAGTACGATGGTAGATCAATAAGGTCAGCTAAAAATCTACAATAAATCTTTAATATTTTCAATGACACAATTTGTTTCCAAAATCCCCACGTTTTTTTTTTTTTTTCCATTTCACATAAAAAAATTCTGAAGTATAACCAAGCGTTTATTTATTTATTTATTTATTATTTATTTTTTAAATGCAATCCTTAAATTATCAACTTTGGTTTAATTGTACACTACCCCTTCATTAAATTATTACATTAATATAACTGAAATCTGGCAGCACAATTAAAAATATATATATATTATTATTATATAATCATGATAATCGTATTTTATAGGGCGATTTAAACTATATAAATATTTATTTATCTCAAATGTAAAAAAAAAAAAAAAAGATATAAATGCGTATATTACTTGACAAAATCTTTTCCCTTTGGCGATTAAAAAATTGCACAGGTCTTGACTGCGATTTTGATTTTGATGTGAATAATTATGCAGCACTTAACAGAACACACCAATGTATTTCATTCACTTCTCACACATCACTAGTTTAATTGGTCAAGCAGAGAGCTAACATGTACTATAACCACACAGGATAGTGTGTGTTCACCACATGAAATATTACAGTACTGCAGTAGTGTTAGCGACATCAGCAGCAGCTTCAAATGATCCGTTTTTTAATTTTTTTTTATTTTATGAAATGTAACTTTAGATGTAAATACAGAAGCTTGTCAGATAAAGATTAAAAGAAGGTAGACATGTAAAGTACCTTTAACAGTAATATCCAAACCATCTAGACTGTATCTGTGAATCTACTGTATTTCTACCAAAACACAAACAAAACATTTCTCCAATACCGTCTCTGAAATGTTACTTACTCTATATTCATTTCTTGCTCATAGAACTGATGTATTAAAGCTATAATCACATTTGCAATCGTACTGATTAACAATATGGCTGAGATTAGTTACACTGAATTCAGCAAAACTACACTCTGAAATATTAAATTATCCTTTAGTTGCAACACTAGAGGTAAATTGGACCCAAACTTGTAACTGGGACTAGAAAAAACTAAGAAAATGGAATTCCTGCTTGAACACACTGTAAGGTCTAGAGATTGGGTTAAGGTGGATTTCTTATGCAAAACTCTCTTTGTACTCATTTCTGGACATTCAAATGGGTGTGCAGTGTGGATGCATAACAAACGAAACCCTGATGTTTCTCTTTTTCCCATTTATATATATATATATATATATATGGTCAGAGCTTAAACAAGCAAATCAGATCTGTCCCCCCAACTGGGACCTCATATACCAGGACACCCGGATCGGAGTTTTGTTTCAGCTGGAACACACACACACATGCTGTTTTGAGTATAAAAAATATACATCACTCTAGTTCTTTTCTCACTTTTTAACTCAAAGGCATGAAAATTAAAAATTATTTTTGAAAGGAAAGTTACAAAAAAAATTAATCAGATAATGAAAAATTTTAAGGTTGCATCTTTTTGAAGGTCCAGGTTTCTAGACAATAATAATTGCGAAACAATTTTTCCAAGTGTCTAACAGCCAGGACCATTTCTATCCTTTCATTCACTTACTCACAGTTATCCTCTGGCAACCAATCTCTTTTTTTTTTACCTGCTGAAAGGTTGCTGGAGCATTAGAGAAAGAAGGACAACCTACATGTAGACTGACAGGTTTTTTAAAATTTTAGCACAATAAGAAAGTGCAGGATGTGACTTTGTTGTAGCCCTGTTTGATGATGATGATGCTGAACCAAAATAAATGCAAGCTGCCAGGACTCAGGGAAAGTGAGAGTCTGCTAAACATTTCAATGTGTCACGTTCCACTTAGCACCTGCAGCCTGCGGATAGCACGTTCCTTTTAGGCTCCACTACATCCAGGGTGAGAACGCAGCTGTGGCGAGACTCACTTCATCTTAAAAGAGCAAAAAAAAAAAAAAAAACTTTCCTCAGTCTGAAAAACAGTCCGAACACTACAGGTACAAATGGAACGCAAGTACACTGGAATCTTGGATTATGAGCATAATTCGTTCTGGAAGTGGGCTCGTATTTCAAAACACTTGTAAATCAAAGCAAAATTTCCCATAAGAAATAATGGAAACTCTAATTGTTTCACAACCCCCAAAAAATAATACATAAAAACAATTAATACAATATATAAAGAAAAAATAAAACAAATTTACCTGCACTTTACCTTTAAAAAAGGTAAAAATAAATCGACAGTGTGTTTCCGTTTGTGCGCGCAGGTGCTGTGTATGTGTGTGCGTTTGTGAGAAGCTAAAGTAAGAGAAGATGAGAGGACGAATGAGCCCCTCCCCTCTCCCTCCTCTCGTCTTAAACAGTAAACTTTCCTCCCCTCTTATTTGAGTTTCGCACACACACACAGGCTGACAGAGAGAGAAAATGGATCTTTAACCTCTATAATGATACTTGTGCTTTTGCTTCATATGCGGCACACACGTGTTGTATATAAGCATAAAATAAAAGATGTTTTACATGCACAGTACACGTAATTGATGTTTATTATACCAGTAAGAGACGAGCATTGAGTATGAGCTAAATATTCCTTTAAAGCTCATTTAATCTATTACCAATTATTTATTTTTATTTATATATATATTTTTAAAGGTACTTGGTTAACCTTCCACTTTTTTTTTTTTTTTGGATTTCCCCCTGATTTTCTCCCTAATTTAGTCATGTCCAATTCCTCCTCATCACTTAGGGGGCTCCCACATTAAGGCTACTACAACCACTCAGCCAGGAGGGCCGAAGACTATCACGTGTTTCCTCCGAACCATGTAACACACTCAGAGGACAGCGCTATCCGCTCCTTCCGCTTGCGTGAGCTGACAGACGCCCCTGATTGGCTGTAGAGCCGTGATTAATGTGGGAGCACTAAGTACCTCTCATCCCTCCCCTCTGAGAGAGCTCGACCAATCAGCTCTCTCTAGACCTCCGACTGCGAGAAGTTACAGCATCACCTGGGAATTGAACCAACGATCTCCGGATGATAGGGCGAGCATTTTACCACTGCACCACTCGGAGGCCCCTATTATCAATTATTTTCCATCAGCTACAAAGAAGGAAAAAGAAAATGTAACGTGGTATAAATCACACACAGTCTTAACTCCTCTATTATATACTTTTTTTTTCTCTTCTGTTAAATCAACTCAGGTTTTCTTTTTAAATCGCTTTATCATCAATTCTAGATCATTACGGAGCGTCTTCTTAGTCAAGAACTCAACTCAAAAATTTGTCTCAAGGTGTCCAAATGAACCGTCCCAATACTTTAGTCTGGAAAAACAGGAACTAGTCGAGTGTGTATTTAAAGAATTTCCCCTTGTTATGAGCAGTGTCACAGGGGAGGTCTCCTGTGGTCAGAAGATGGAACGCAGCAAGCTTTATTGTGGCATCAGTTTTACATTTTACTTGAATTATTTCAATTAGATGCATGGCCTGAAGTCCCCCGAGGAAGCCGGTACGGAGACATTAATTTACACTCTTTGTAATGGCCGGCGGTGAGTATTAGCACTGCGCAATTATCGCCCGGTGCAGTTGTAATGTAATGTCAGTTCCCTTGGCACAGCCATTCACACACATACAGTTTTTGATTATTTACAAAGCTTCTGGGCAGCAGCATCTCGAGGGCGGCACTCCAGACACGTACACAGAGCGTCAGATAGTGAAAGTGTGTAGCACGGTAGAAGAAAAATGTAAAACGTGGACAGCACACTGCACAAACCCATCATACACGTGTGTGCTTTACCTCGTGTCTCGAAGCATGACGACCTTCACCCTCCTGGTGGAATTTTCATATTCAGTCATTAATAAATTAATAATAATAAAAAGCATTGATCAGGGGCATGGGAATCATCAATAACACCCCGATATTATTACAAGATCCAGGTTTCGATTTGATTAATATTGCATTTCTGTAAGCCTCAATATTTTATAAATATTACTTTTTTTTTATACAATTTGAAGACCTTGAACCTTTAAAATCATTTTAAAAAGTTGTCAAAACTTTTATACCTCGGCTTTATTCACCAGCTACACGGCTGAATTAAACATGAGTAATTAAATGTAGCCAGTTCACGATAACATTAGTTTTCTCACTAAAACAAACAAGCGCAGCATTTAAAACCTACAAATTAACTTCAAATACAAGAGTTCATCATTTAACTTAAAATGTAATTAAACAAAAAGTAAACTTTTTACTGACCAGCAAATCTCTCGGTCATCCCCCATAATTAATATTCCTAAACACACTTACCAGTGTGGGAATAGTTTAGAGCGTACCGTCTGTAGAGTTGTAAAGAAACGGTGATGTTTTACAGCTGCAAATGTCTGCAAGGTCTTTAGGGAAGTTCGAGCATGTGGGTGGATGCTCACAGCTTGTAATGCAGGCACGCGCCTCTTCTAACGCACGTTTCGAGACTAATTAGCGCACGTGGTGTTTTGAGGCTGGTGTAAGCGTGTGTAACGAGTGCGCTCAAGACGAATTCTCTCAGAGTTTGAAGAGAAAAAGGGCCACCCGGAGGCAGTTTTAGAAACATCAACCCAGGAAGGTGCATTGAGACACGAGGTTTAGCGCAAACGTGCATGATTAGATGTTTGCAGTGTGCCGTCAACGTTTTATGTTTTGACGCCATAGAAATGCGTTTCTGTCACACCACTCAGGAGCTTGTGCACTCTGTACAGAATCGGTTAAGTCCGACGTGATCGGTCATGGCTCAGTCGGAGGAAAAATAGACACATCGTACATCAGTCTCTACCAACCTGTAACCTGGAGAAAGTCCAGTAACCTTGTGCAGTTTGGGAGAAAATGTCAAATAATTTAATGGTCCAGGTTTTATTATAGACATTTTTTTAAAAAAATAACATTTACAAGGTTATTCTTGTATGTTGTCAATGATAGTTTTCATTGTGTCACTAGTGCATCTTTAATTATAGCCTTAAATAATTTACTTTTTAAAAAATTATTATTATTACTGCAATTTACTTTTATTTGAAGGTTGAATCAGAGATCACTAAAATCTTGATTCTGATTGGTCAGCAGTTTCATTTTCAACATGAGGAGCTGCAATAGCATCCGTGACCTGGGTTATATCCTTCCACAGCTGAAAAATGAAAAATGTAAAAAGTCACCAGTGCCATTCTGAGGTACTTTCTGTGAATTTAAAGGTTCCATTTCAGGTCCAATATCAGTTAAAAACAGGCCTCACAGCTGAGCCCAAAGTGTCTATGTATTAATGCTCCAACTGAAACTGTAGTGTTGGATGCCTTACTTATGTAATTCCATGAGTGAGAGTTCACACAAAGAGCTGAACGATTAAAATTTGTACTTTCGCGGCGTCTGTTTGTTTAGGATTAAACAAACCTACCCGGGGCGATCTTGTTGTCCTGCGCCGCGGGGCCGTCCCTCAGCACGTTCTTCACCTGCAGGAACTCGTCCGGTCTGTCTCCGCCGATGATGGTGAAGCCGAAACCCTGCGTGCTTTTCCTCAGGGCTGTGCGCAACATCGTCCCGTGTAGCTGCGACGGGTCGCGTGTGAAACCCCTCAGAGAGCCGTCCTCTGAAAGAGCGAGAGAACGAGAGGTCAAGACGCAGAATACAGAGCAAAAGGGAGGGGAAAGACGTGAGAAACATGAGAAACATGATACCAGCGTGACCTAGAAAAGACAGGGCAAGAAGGAGAGAGAGAGAGAGAGAGAGAGAGAGAGAGAGAGAGAGAGAAACTGAAAAAAAAAAAATTAAATCACTCTGACAAGGGAAGTGAAAGAAAAGAAAGACACACAACACAGATAGAGAGACAGACAGAGACCCAAAGATACAGAATGTAGGAGGACTCAAGATATCAGTGTGGATTAAAGTCATTATTTCATTCCAATCACTAATTACCAGCATATGAATAGCTCTGCTCAGCTTAATCACTGTTAATTAACGACTGCTAAATAAATACTGTAATAGCTTTGGGTAATGACACTTCGGTCTTCTGAGAGTTATTTAACCGGTGCTGCACCAGGGGCTGAGGAAGGTGCTACAGATTGTTACTGTGTAGGTGGATGTTTCCACAGAGATCCGACTCTGAGCACAGTCAAACATCGCTCTGATGCAATCAGAGCTGGCATGATGGGCTTCGGGGAAAAATATGACAAAAACATGCTGTATTGTTATTCTTTCCAATTACGTTTTTATTAATATAATATAATAATACAAAATATGAGGAGCGTTCAAGTCAAACCAGGACTTTTGATTGTGCAGAATAACAACACAGTTACAAGAGTAAAAACTCCTTTTATTTCTATATACAGTATAATCCAGTATCTCACTAGTGCTTAAATACCATCAAGGTAGAAAGTTGTCTCAGTACACTGGAGCCACGATCGGACTGCCTGCTTCACGTCTGAAACGCTGGCCTCCTAGGAACTCCCAAAGATCATATGCAAACGGCTTGGAGGGAGATGAGGATGATGAGGCGGATGTGACAGGCGGTGCGGTGGGCACTACGAGGTGGTATGAGACAGAATGCCTTTTTTGTTTTTGCCTACTAAAATGAAATTGCCGTTAAAGGAGTTTCCTGTGGGAAGCAGGTAGTCGGATGATGGCGCAGGCGCTGAGAAAACTTCCTGCCTCGATGGGATCAATTAGTACATTAGTGTGGCAGGAGATTATAATAACTGTTTGCTAGGTTAAAAGGCTAGATATAATTTTTTTATGATTATTATTCAAAACACTGATTGTAATAGATAAATTAGTGATAATAATAAACAAACTGTAGGTTTGTACAGAAGTAGGACAAGTGGAAGTAATTTGAGACATGCTGTAGGTCAGGCTGATGTCACACTGTGCTGTACTGCCCTCATTATTTACAGGTACTGCATGACATATGCATGTGATTTAAACGGAAATTTAAATGGAAAAAAAAAAGAAAAAAAACTATCACTATAGTGTTAAAAGAATCAGAAGAATCAGATTTTCCTTTCACATGAAGTACCTAATTGAAAGCTTGAAATAGCTAAAGAACCCTTTATATACAGTGTGAATAAAAAAACAAAAAACTAAATACTATCTAATATTCGTAATGTAACCTTCAGGGGTTGATGAGTTACACAACGCGGCTGCATGAACAGCATCGATGCCGAAAGCTGCCCTCCTGCCTCTTTGCCTTCAGCTGCAGGTGCACTAGCGCTTGCTTGTGGAAGATCATTATTAGCCCCCAATCAAGTCAGCGCGCGTACAGCACTGGCACTTAATGTCATCTGCTTCCCTCTCTCCAAATTCACCACTGTTGCTCTAATCGCAAAAGCAAGTTTGAAAAATGAAAAGAGACCGAGTAACCTTGAGAGACCGAATACATGAGTACTGCTTTTTTTTTTTTTGTTAGCGCACAGTGTGTGATTTTCTTCATGAGAGGAAATAACATGCTTTATTACCATGATAACCAGGAATTTGAAATGATTCATGGAACAGAAAAATAGAGCAAAAGCAAAAAAATAAAGTATTTTTTGCCAGAATGACAAACAAGCATTAATCTGAAATCTTGGGTAGTTTAGATAGTACCATTAATTTTGTGCCTCATGCAGCTAAAAATCAATGATTAAAAAAAAAAAAAAAATTCCTAAAATAATTCTGCTTTAAATGACACTTTATCAATCCATGAATAAATATGTATACTGAGGTGGTAAATATATTAATAGAACTATACGAGGGGTGTTCGAGTCAAACCGGGACTCGTGATGACATTTATGGTGAATGAAGGATTAAAATCGATTGACGTTCAACACTTCAAGCACAGTACGGTGATGAGACTCTTAGTCGCAGTAAAACATTTTAAACAAGGCCGTACATGCGTGAATGATAATCCCGACCGAGATGGCTCACAGCACACTGCGAACATTCAGCGAGTGGAACACCTAATCCTTGAAAATTGACGGATAACTTGTCATCAACTTGCAGAAGAGGCGGATCTGTCTGTGGGAACTGTACACACAACCGTTACACATTACAGGAACTCGGCTAGGAGTTATTGTCGCATCCCTCGTACATCCCTCGTCCTAACCTCACACCAAGCCATTTCTACATGTTTTGGGCCAGTAAAGGAGTTCCTGGGAGGCCAGTGTTTCAAAAGTGAAGCATGCAGTTCGATCGTGGCTCTTGCATACTGCGAAGACTTTCAACCTTGATGGTATTCAAGCACTAGTGAAACACCGGGATAAGTGCATTAATGTAGCAGGGGATTACAGTGGAACCTCGGATTGCGAGTAACGTGGTTTACGTGGTTGCGTGTGTGCGCATAATTTAACACAACGACACACGCACGGACGCACGCACACTCACGCACACACAGAGGCTCTCTCACCTTTTCACTCCCTCCCCGGCTTCACAAATACACAGAAACTCTGCTCTGTTGCGATTCTTTTCAAAGGTAAGGTGCTGGTTCATTTTTTTTTTACTTTACAGCAGTGATTCCCTTAGTATGCTCACGCCAGGTCAGAGAGATTTATTTTTTTCCTGTTAAAACGGTGTTTCCGTTGTGTGTGTGTTTGTAGTGAAACTTAAAAAGCGAGGTGGGGAGAGGGAGGAGGAGTGTTACTGTGTAAAACGAGGCGAGGGAAGGGGCTAATTCCACACACACACACGCACGCACACACGCACAGCGCCTGGGCGCACCAACGGAAACACTTATCTGTTGGGATTTATTTGTACTTTTTTTTTTTAAAGGTAAAGTGCAGATAAATTAGTTTTATTTTCATTTTATAGATTGTATTAATTATTTTTATGTATTTATTTTTTGGAGCTGTGGAACAAATAATGTGAGTTTTCATTATTTCTTGTGGGAAATGTTGATTTGGTTTACGAGTGTTTTGGAACATGAGCCCACTTCCGGAACAAATTATGCTCGTAATCCAAGGTTCCACTGTATATAGAGGAATAAAGGGAGCTTTTACTCTCATAAATGTTCTAGTAATCTGCGCAATCAAACTTCCCCCTTTGACTTGAACGTTCTGTGTGTGTTATATGGCTGTACATACTGTATAAGGTAGAAATAATGACACAGGGACAATAATAATTTCGATGTATGCCACACTCAAAATTTTTTAAACCAACATGTATTCTAGGATTTTTCCCCCAATCCAAATAGTTTTAATAACTGCATTGTGACTAGAGTGCTATGTGACAACCAAGTAACTTCATAGCTCTGTTTTTTGGTACATCATTTTAAAAACATTTCTTCTTTTTGCCAGATGCCATGAAGCTGATTACACAATTTTTACGGCCAACCTCACCACCAACATACACGGAATTATTAGGATTGATTTGTGCACTGTTGTTGGTACAATTCCGATTATCATTCCTTCTTACCTGAAGCTTGAAATAAAGGGTGCCAATAATTCTGAAGAGCACTTTTCGTAAATGTAATACTTTGCTGCATATACGGTAATATTTATGCTGACGTCTGTCGCAGCGTTATTGTTGGAATTTTTTTTTAGTCTCGTCATGTCTAATATCATAACTCAGTCTTATTCATCCTCTGGACTGACTTTTGTGGACGGAATATTGTCGGGTTTATTAGAAAGCGCTATTGCAAAAAGTACCGGCTGGCTGAACCTCACGTGCATCATCTTAATTTAATATGAGAGTGCTGGCCAGCGGGTTTGGCTGATAGCCAGCCGGAGTGTGAAATAAACTCATCTCTATGTATCAACACGCTGAATGCCAAAACGATCTATTCCCCGAACGGAACCCTTCAGCGGAAAACAATGATGCAATATTAATCATTACAGATAAGCATTTGATAGCATTTATGATTTGTAGAGAAAACATTCTGGTCCGTGTGGGAACGATTGCTCATTTTTTTTGTCTTTTGTAATGAATGAATGATGAAATCACATGTACACACACACACGCACACACGCACACATACAGGCTGACCTTGCTCTATACAACGTCCATGAGATTAAAAAAACGAAGGAAATGGAAAACGAGCATGTTTCACTAGAGGCGATCTTTAACAGGGGTCAACATTTTGACCCTGCTGCTAAGAGCGTAACTGTAAACGAGTTGTGAAGTGCAAGATCACAAACAGCCAAAAGGGTTGGGCTTAAAATGCTGAAAGATAGAAGCGAAGGCTAATACTGTTATTTACAGTTATTTCCTACATCCTTTGGCAGAGAGACACGTGTGTCACTTGAAAGCAGGAAAGCGGCTCTTTGTATTTTCTGTTATTAGCTGCAATATAGGTTTTATTACATAAAATATCCACGTGTTTATCCGTCCGTCCATCCGCTCAAACCATCATCAATAAAACATTGGTTACCTGCGATAAGCTGTTACTGCACACCAGCGGTCACTGCTAAAAATGATCTTGCTTGAGGACCTCAATAATAAAAAATGTAAAAAAATGAAAAAACGCGCGCTACAGACGATTTAGAAACGCCTCATCTCTTCGGACTGTGGAAGGAAACTGAGGTACACGAATGAAACCAACCAAGCACAGACCATAAAGCGAGATTCAAACCACTGACCCTGGAGGTGTGAGGAGACGGTGCTAACCACTAAGACACTGTGCAATATACAAGCATCATTAATAATATGATACGAAGTGCTAATGTTCTGTAACAGTATACAATTAAAGGGTAATTGATATTTAAATGCAATCAGATACTAATATTTTGGGAACTATTTTAAGATGTCGAGTCTGGGTCTGAGAGAGAGAGAGAGAGAGAGAGAGAGAGTGTGTGTGTGAGAGAGAGAGAGAGAGAGAGAGAGAGAGAGAGAGTGTGTGTGTGTGTGCATGTACGTGTACATCAAAGTGAGGGGAGAGACAGAATGATGTTTACATCTACTTGATTAACTCATCACGAAGAGAATGAGTGTGTCTGTCTCAAGGCGAGCTGATTATAAAATGTCAGCGTGTAATTAAAGGTGCCAGTGTGAAACCAGAGTGCGTGTGTGTGTCGGTCTGTGTGTGTGTTAGGTAGGTCAAATATGAATCACTTTGTCACAACTGCACAAATAAAAAAAAATAAAAAAAAGCAAAACCTATAAGTGAGGTTATATGTTGAAACATTTCAGTAAGTGTACTGCAGCTGACATTCTGATTCAACATATTTGTACCGCTGTTGCTCAAGCCTGTGACGTGCAGCTGATGATTACCGTCCAGGAGAGCTACACTGGAATACAATGAGCTGACTGAGGGCACGTCTGTTAATATGCTCTAAAACAGAAAGTGAATTTAAACATTTGACTTTAAAATGAGATCCTTTGCATACTTGATGTAACATGGTTTTGTTACATTTCATCTTTGATTAAACAAAAAGGTATATTGCATATCTATGTATAAAATACAGTATATGAATTTATAAATTATACATGCAAATATAAATATATATATAAATTCCATGTTTACATTTACATGTGACTATTGTTGCAACCAATCTATCCAACCTATCCATCATTTCAGTCATCCTACCCACCACACCTACAGTTCCTATTCAACCCATACATTCACTCAACCCATCTAGCCATAACTTATTCAGCAACCACCCAACTTATTCATCCAACACGCCATCATTCCAATTAACTAATCTACCTATTCAACCCATAAAATTAACACAACTGTCCATTCCTCCCACCCATCAACTTAGTCTGCTCATTCAATCCATTCATCCATCCTGAATACTGAAAACCCAGCACTGGATTTTAACTCTGAAGAATCATATGGCTGAATGGACGGTTTGGGTGTATAGATGGTGGAGGGACAGATAAATGGGTTGGATGATGAGTGGTTTGGATAGATGAGTGGTATGGATAGATAAGCAGGTTGGATTTGATGGATGGATGGATGGGACGGGTAAGTGGAAAGGATGGATGGATGAATGAGTTGGGATGGATGGGTTGAATGGATGGATGGATGGATGGATGGATGAGTATAAATGACAAATGGGTTCGATGATCAAAATTAAATGTTCAGTGAAGTAAATGTAAACATGAAATTTAGTTAAAAATTACAAAAACAGATTATAAAGAAAATGATCCAGAATACGGGTAAATAACTAAATCTGGTCAAATAAGCATGGAAGCACCGCAAATGCCAGAATGTCTGAATTTTCTTTTTTTTCCTGCATGCCTGAATACCTGGTTCAGGTGTGTTAAACAGGGACAGAGCAAAGATGTGGATAATCTTGCAAAACCTGTGGAGCAATTTGGAAAACACTGAGCTAACACACCCAAGAAAAGGTGGTCTTTATGATAAGAACTGAGATTCAGAGTTACTCTACAGGTCAAACAACTTCTTGTGAAATTTCTCGCGAATTAAGGCGTGAAACGGATTAACACTTACAGAAGACTTCCAGCTGCAGTAAAACATCCGCTGTACAGTCCTGACCTCATTCCAAGCCATTTCCACATGTTTGGGCCAATAAAGTAGTTCCTAGGAGGCCAGAATTTCAGACGTGAAGCAGGCTAGAAACTTTCTACCTTGATTTTATCCAAGCACTGGTGACATGCCGGGATGAGTGCAATAGTGTAGCAGGAGATTATATGGAGATATAAAGAAAGCAGTTAGAAGTAATGGGCTCTTTTTTGAATATACCCTAATAACTGTATATATTTGAACGACTATTGGGCGAATTTTACATAGTATAAGAGAAATCTCACGGTACAGGGATTTAATGGCTATGTTGTTCTAGTTAACCTGGCTGGTCCGGTTTTCAGCTGACAGGTTGACATTGAGGTTTGAAATACATTTGAGATCCATTTCGTCCTCTGCTGTGTTTGTGTCTGCTTGTGTCTCTGTGTGTGTGTGTGTCCTGAATGACATCAGCTTCTGGCTGCCTCTGGAGCTTGAGGTCAGCAGCGGTCAACTATAATAACGATCAGACTGCTAGCTAAGCATCAGCAAGTGTTAATGTCGCTCGCCTGAGGACAGCGCATTATATAGGAGGAGGAGGAGGCTGCAGCCGTCTCACACACCTGCTCTGGGTTTTATAGAGTAGGGAACAGCAGTACAGGGAGCACTGGGACGGGCTGTGTAATGCAAAATAAATACCACAAAAACAAGAGAGAAAAACCAAGGGCATAAGAACATAGGTAATTATTTAGCTGGAACATAAAGTGTTTTATTACATAAAATAAATGCTCTCACACACTCGAGCACTGTGTACTATAATTACACGCTTGAATGAGCTCAAGTGGCTGATTGTTCTTGTGTGTGTGTGTGTGTGTGTGTGTGTGTGTGTGTGTGTGTGTGTGTGTGTGTGTGTGTGTGTGTGTGTGTGTGTGTATATATATATATATATATATATATTTTTTTTTTTTTTACCCTAAACTGCATAGTTTAATTGACTTTCCACCTTCTGTAACATGTGAGGTGATACAGACAGACAGACAGACAGACAGACAGAGGTGGCAAAAGGTGTGAGCTTAGATTTTACTAATTAAAGGTTTTATCTAAAAAAAATTTAATTAAGATTCCAACAAGTAAAGGTCAAACATCTTACATATTCACCAGTCGTGCTGGGAGTCATTACTGCTGGGAATTATAATGATACAAGATCAATACTGTGATAAATTACTTTCTGAACAAGGGTATTGTGCGTGTGTGTGTGTTTGTACGTGTAATATATATATTATATAAATAATATAATACAATACCTACATACCTACTGTGTATATATATACACACAAACACACACACATTTCCATTCGTACAGAAAAGGCTTCTATTTGTTAGGAAGCATAAATATTACACTTTGGAGCAGTGAGTAAAGTAATGTGGTCTGATGATTTGAGACTTGATCGTTTCCAGAGTGATGGGCGCATCAGGGTAAGCAGGGAAGCGTATAGTGCCCACTGTCCCACTGTACAAGACTCTGGATGCAGTGTTATGATCTGGGCTTGCTTCAGTGGCTCGGGTTTAGGCTCAGCAACATTATTTGGCAATAAAATGATGCCTTGAACGTACTGAATGACCAGGGTATCACATTGATCACTCAGGTTTGTTGATGGTGAAATGACTAGTTGCTTTACATTCCAGTTCCCCCCTCATGCCTGTTTCCCTCTGGCTCTTCCCTTTTAGTGATGCTGTCATAGTTAGTCCTGTCGGAGTTCCTGCTTCCACTCTGCACTAAATCAAGTCAAGTCAATTTTATTTATATAGCGCTTTTAACAATTGACATTGTCGCAAAGCAGCTTTACACAACAAAAATAAGTTAGTTTTTATGCAATGTGTGTGAATCAAAATGATAAAATTGTCCCTGATGAGCAAGCCGAGGGCGACAGTGGCAAGGAAAAACTCCCTGAGATGGTAATAGGAACTGTGTGGGTTGAGAGGAACCAGACTCAACAGGGAACCCATCCTCATCTGGGTGACAACAGATAGCAGAGACTGATCATCATAATAATGTGTACTGGAAGTTCAGTGTAACAGGAGATGTGTTAAAATTAAAATTAAAAGGAGTCCAGTTTGTTCCCGGAGGCTCGGGTAGATTGTAGGGGATTCCGGTCCTGAGCTATCGAACAACTGAAGTCACAGGTCCCCAGAGCATCAATTGATGATAGGACAGTCTTAATAAACTGTAATAAACTAAATAAACTGTACTTATACCTTATACAATATGGTATATTTATAATATAATATAAATGCTTATAAGCTGCCAGTGATCCAGACCCCTTCTCTGCCCTCTGACCTGGTGGGAGATCTCGCCTCATGGAGGCCCCGCCTGGTCTGCTTGGGATTCATGTGGTGACCAGGGACGGTTCCATTTTACCATGAAGATGGTCCTGACCTTGGCTGATGCAGACAGCTGTTCTCTGAGGACTTGTGACTGCAGTCGCTCGATAGTTCATGACTGGAATTTCCTACACTCTAACCTGAGCCTTCAATAATGAACTGGATTAACTTAAGGACATCAACTGTTATATTGAACTTCCAGCTGCTTAGCACACAGTATGACTGCACAACAATTCCTGCTATCTGATATCACCCAAATGAGGATGGGTTCCCTGTTGAGTCTGGCTCCACTCTAAGTTTCTTCCTATTGCCAGTTCAGGGAGTATTTCCTTACCGGCTTGCTCATCAGGGACAATCTGATCATTATAATTTTGCACATAATTTTTGTGCCATCATTTTTCTTTTGATTCTGTAAAGCTGCTATGCAACAATGACAATTGTTAAAAGTGCTATACAAATAAAATCGAATTGAAATAAATTGACTGTGGCGGTTTTTCTCTGATGGCGCAGACAAATAACAGGAATCAAATTGTAAAAAAGTGGTTGTGTGATCATTTTGTCACATGACCTTTCCACTACACTGCTTACTATAATCAAAGCTAAAGGTGATCAAATTGGTAGAAATGTTTGAAGGCAATTTCAGTTCATTACAACAGATGCATTTATTTTTACATTAAACTATAGTTAAAAAAACAAAGTAATCATGCTACAAGGCAACAAAGTATGACGAGCACCACTTCTCTGTAACACTGCAAGATATAATTTTACTCTTTAATATTTCAAAATATACCCAAACTTGTAGATCCAGCTACAGTGCCATCACCCAAAGCTAGTCTAGTGTATCCACACACGCACACACACACGCTCCACTCAGACGTGCTTGGTTATGATATATGAGACAACGAAGGCACATGAAATGTTCACTCTGTTTTTGCTTAGCAATAACAATAAAAACAAGCACTCACTCAAGAAAAAAGTGAATATGCATATAAATTTGAGTGTGTCTGGGGTTTTTCAGCGAGAGCGGAACAAATCCATGAGAGCGCGGAGAGCGACACTTTTGATGGAGCTGGGGATTTTTTTTGGTATGAAAGCAAAAAGCAAAAAAAAAAGCATCTGCATGAGGGTTGAAAGATTCCTGCTCTTGGGTTAGTATACTGCACTCTCAATTTTCAGCAGTAAAATAACACCCTGAGCTTTGAGGATCCAGAAAAAGAGCATGCTGGGAAAGGGAAAGCTTAGAGAGGCAAGGCTTTTAGAGAGACGGGACCGGTTCGAAATCACCCGGCAGCTTCAAAACAAGACACTCGAAAAGCATGGCGAACTTTGATTCGAATGCCGATGACAGCCTGAATCGAAAATCCTGTCTCTTCTAGTTAAAGACACAGAGGGTTGATAGAACTTGTGACGCGATCCGAGTCAATCATTTGTGCGCGCTGAAAAAAATAATTGGCTGCCTGTGAAACATTTGTGCTTTCGGCACTCCTGTAATTGACACGCTCTACCCTGACGCTCCGGAGTTTGGGAGTTTCACGTCTTCTCAACACATTCGGTTGCGCGCTACTGTAGTGTGTTTTCGTGATTGATGTCGGCGCATACGCAGCTGTAGCTCGAGTTCGTGGCCAAATGAACGCGTGAACCGATGCTGCTAAGATGATCGGCGTGGGGTTTCGCGTGGTGTTACCTGAGGGCGTCGGTCCTGGCTGGCTCGCCGCGGGCGCCTCGTGGACGTGCTTCTTCTTGGCCTCCATCACAGGGTTCTCGAACTGTGTCTTCTGATTGATGTGGCTGCAGGCAAACAGGACATGTCTTAAAAAGAAGCAATCCATCACAACAAAGTGGATATTCACGCTTTACAGAACCAGCAAATGAGAAAACTATGCTAATCTCCCTAAACTCCAGATGCAGGTTTCTCTGATGGCCTTGTCAATTTATTTTGATAATTAGACTCTCTGCAGAACATTCTACAGACTGTAAAGAAAGAAATAGATTGGTCTTGTCACTTGTGGAAATTTTCATTTGTGTAAAAATTTCATTTCAGTTCCACAAAACCAACCTTCACGTTTTATATTTGTGGAGTCTGGTGTTGGTGTTGTGCTGTTGCAGGGTAAATAAAGTACAAGTGCTTTCTGAGATGCTTTTCTGCTCACCCTGGTTTTAAAGAGTTGGTATGTGAGTTACTATCAAAACCTGTCTGACTTTTCTTCTCTGACCTTAATCATCAAGAACTCTAAGGTTTTGTGTGAACGTTAACTAATGTTAATTGTCTCTGAACATGCCTTGCGTATGCCTTGCACTGCTGCTACAAAATTAGCTGACTGGAAAAATGCCTGAACGAGCAGATGTTCCTATTAGAGTAGCCGGTTCATGCTAATGAAGTGACAGATCTTTTGAGTCACAAATCATCTTTTACAGTATGTACAATGATGTCGTTCAGTTGGAGACCTAAGCTAATCGGTGTGACGTGAGTTTGTCTTAAGTCGGGTCGTGACTGCTTTACGCATGAACAGAAGCCGCACAGCGACACGGGCTGCACGCCGCGCTGAAACAACAGCATGTTTGCGTGTGCACGCATGTGTGTGTGGGTTAGAGAGGTTTCGGAGAGGTTTCGGAGCTCTTGTTGCATTGCGTTATGAGTCACCCTCCTCCTTATTCAAGACTGAGAAAAGAAGAGAAGAGGAAGAGAGATATGAAAAGTAAGAAGAGAGCGCGAGAGACCTCGAATTATATTAATAACGGTTTCTGATTTGGTCCTTATACTGTATATATATATATNAATAATATATTTTACATATTATAAAATGAAAACCGGTTTACACTGCTTTAGCTGCTTCCATTTAGTTGGCTATTATTAGTATTAAATTCAATCACTTTACCTAACAACTTATACACAGGTGGATCTGACATTTAAATAGGTTCTTAGCTTAATTAGCTGCCTCTTTGCATTATCAGCCTCTCAGTCTAAGCTGTCATCTAGTGAAGAAGGATAAATACACTGACTGGCCCCCATAAAAAAATTTTTTTTTTTTTAAATTCCTCATTTCAGAAGCTTCAAATTATTGGCCTGCATGATACTGGGGGAAACACTACTAAAACCTGGTAGGGCAGTGCTGAACCATAAAATTCATAGAAGAAATGTGGTTTAAAAAGAAACCATGAGAGATCACAAACGCTTGAAGTTGCATTATTTAAAAAAAACGGAAGCAGAAATCACAATTATGTTTGATGACGATAAACTATGTCATGTGATCTGATGAATCTAGATTGAAGAGTAAGAACGGAAACGCATAAAGAACATTTTAATTACGCAACTTGGAGAGCTAATAAGGCTACAGTAAGGTCCAGTGCTTGACTGGTTTACATCATATCTTTGTAACTGAAGTTTTGCTGCTGAGTGGAGGAGGTAAGCTTCATCCCGGATCTCCCCGACATGCGGAGTACCACAAGGCTCGATACTTCAGCCTTTTTTATTTTCAATTTATCTTTTACCTTCAGGTCTTCTTATTAACAAGTTTAACCTGTCCTTCCACTGTTATGCAGATGATGTGCAATTGTACTTGACTCACCGAATCCCCTACAACCATCATCACACTGTTTACAGGAAGTTAAGGTATGCTTTTTTTTTGTTTACTAAACTTTCTATTTTTAAATGAAAATAAATCGGAGTTGATTTTATTTGGTGGTGATGATGGGCTGGATCTCTCGTCCATAAAGACAGAGGTTAACAGGAGTTATTTCTGACAAGGATCTTAGGTTTGATAAACATATAAATGCGACAGTGAGAGCTAGCTTCTTCCAACTCCACCTGCTGAGTAAAGTGAAACCTTTTCTCTGTTGTGCTGATTTGGAGACCACCATTCATGCTTTTATCAGTTCAAGATTAGACTGTTGCAATGCATTACTCACAGGCATCTGTCAGTCATTAAATCAAAGACTGCAACTTGTTCAGAGCGCTGCTACACGCTTCCTCACGATCACTTCAAAGTATGAAGGCATTACCTCAGTGTAGCGTGAACTACACTGGCTTCCGGTTCGATTTAGAATGAATTTTAAAATGATACGGTTTGTATTTTTAAAGCTCTTCGTGGTTTAGCGAATTATTAGTATTAAATTGAACTCATTCTACCACGTAATCCTGCCCACTGCCTTCGATCGTCCACTCGAGTACTATTGGTCATTTCTCACTCAAGATAGAAGCGTTGGGGTGATCGTGCCTTTGTGGTGACCGTCCCGAAATTATGCAATGCTCTACCATCTGAGCTTAGGGCTGTTTCTGATCTTACATTATTTAAGGCCAAAATAAAAACATTTTTATTTTCTCAAGTGTATAATGTGAATGAATGTGTCCACTGGTTATAACATGTTCTTATATCAGTTGCTCTTATCAAATGTTTTATAGCCATTTTCTATATGCTTTTGTCCTTTGTTTTATTTTCGGTTTATACCATGCTGATTTTGTATGACATTCCAGTTCTGTACCCCAATTTATTTGATTTTAATCAATGTTTTATTTTTGATTATTTTCACAAATTTTCTTATTAACCTTGTAAAGACCTTACTGTAGGTCAAACACATACACAGTACATATAAATTTGACTTGAGTTGTCTTGACTAAAGTGATGATACATTAGACATACTGCATGATACATATTATGAAAATAGAGCAATACATTGTGTTGTTTTTTCCTTCCCTGATGGCACAGGCATATTCCAAGACTCAAATTGTGAAAGAGTGGTTATTTGGAGCATGAACAATCATTTTCACACATGAACCGGCCACCACATTGTGTGCGGTAATCAAAGCTAAATGAGGCTGAATGAAATATGTGTGTACAATATGTGCAACCTTTTTGGGCCAGGCAGTGTATATGCTTTCCAAAAACACCTTAAACTTGCATTCATTTTGGTTGAAACATTGGTTTGCATTTACTGAATAGGTGATATTGCACTTTGCTCTTTTTGTTGAACAGAAATCAAGAGACTAGGTTAACTAAAAAGAAAAAGTACAAGCATACGATCAAGTGACATGTCATGGTTGCACCCTTGATTTGTTCACCCCAGGTTTGGTCACATGGTGGCACAAAGGTATAATCCTCGGAGAGATGCACTACTCCTGATTTGCGCAGGAGCAATACATCTCTATGCAATACAAGACGCATTACAAACTGCACTGCCACAATGAAAACAGTAACATCGCTATATGATATTCATTCGTTCAGCAGATGAAACATATTCCCAAACAAACCTAATAACATCAATATAAAACATGCAAATCAGTTACATCACTTACTCCACGTAGTAGGTGCCATATTGTGGGTCCTCGATCCTCTCCCATCCGTACGGCAGCTCTGTGGAAGAACAGAAAGACGCATGAGCTCCAATTAAAACACAATCAGATCACTGAAGCGTTCTCCAACAATGTTTTTTTTCTGATCTAGTCAACAATCCTGGCTCCTTGTGTGCATCAGCAGAAAGTCTAGAAGAAGTCGGGAGAGGAAGAATAAAGAAACAGGGGCCGAGTTGTCGACTAAGATCTGGACGTGAACTAGGGAGAGTCATTAGTTGCCTTTGGCCGCACTGCGGGAGTAAAAAAAAAAAAAAAAAACTGTGAGACAGACACACTCTTCATGCCAGAATGGTGCAAGGATTTCAGGGGTGAGATGGCATGGTGATGAGTTCTCCAGTCTGCCCCTAAGAGCCGTTAGCAAAGCGAGACCGCGCGAGTGTCACGTTCGCTCTCTCGCTCAGTGCCTCCCTGTCTGTTTGACTTTAATGTGTGTGCCAGGAACAAAGATGATGCTCAGAGTTTGGTGTGTGTGTGTGTGTGTGTGTGTGTGTGTGTATGTTTATACTTGCAATAAGTATAACCCATATCATTTTGGATGAAGTGTAAAGAAGTGTTTTTAACTCACCCGCTCCCAGAGCAGTTCCGGACGCAGGTATTTTTGTTGGCGGTTTATTATGCAACATCCAAAAATAAAGCCACACTCACACTTTTTTAATATTATCGAGGACAGTTCAAGTCCCTGGTCATTACTACTGTATGTTCCCAGATGAAACATTCTACTGTACATCCATGCAGGACTAGTCACTGAGCTATAACTGAGGCTGTGCATGTTTGAAACGGTGTAAGATGAAGCACAGCTCTATTATTTTGAAAGAGAAAATGAAGTGCAAAGTATGGTTCGATGCATTCTGCTGTTGTCCCTCAGCACCTGCACTAATAAAACTGCCTAAAGTAGTGCTGTCCTGATTCTTGCTATGACCTAGGGTAGCAGTAGTAGCTCAGAGGGATAAGGCACTGAGTTACTCATCAAAAGTTGGCGGTTTAAGCCCCAGCCCCCCTCCAGGTTGGCTTTACCGGGCTCTTGAGCAAGGCCCTTAACCCAGATTTTTTCCTGGGGTGCATTTGGCAAATGCCCTTATCCAGAGCAACTTACTTTTTTTTTTTTTTTTTAACTCATTACACATCTGAGCAGTTGAGGGTTAAGGGCCTTGCTCGAGGGACCAACAGTGGTAACTTGGTGGTCGTGGGATTTGAACCTAGAACCTTCCGAACCGTAGTCGAATGCCTTTACCACTTAGCTAAATAACTCAAATTCCTTTTTTTTTTTTTTTAAACGAGGACTGATTATGTAAATTCACCTTTAGATCATTTTTGGGGAGTCTTACAGACACCTAGTGGAACAAAACACATTCTCTCTCTTTTTTTCTTCTTTAAATATGCATGCATCTTCTTTACAATTTCTGTTGTTCAGATTTATCTCTGACTCATGTGTTCTTTCTCAGAGCAGGTTTAAAGAGGGAAAAAAAAATCCTAAAGCTGGTGTCGATCTGTTCCTATGTACTTCCGATCCTGAAGCTGGAAGTGTAACTATTTTAAAAGTGACTGATTGTTAAGCTCGATCATTAAACACACTGAGCTGCTAATTAAGGCTTGTATTGTGTGCTGAAGCCAGATAAATCTTCAGGATAGTAATTTTGTGAAGAAGTGGTAACATAGTAGAGGACAGTTATGGAACTTTAAGCAACTTTCAGATAATTTCATGGGCTTTTAGTAGGAACAGATCAAATGTGTGTGGATAAGAGTGATATTATGTGAGGACATCCGCAATTTCAACCTGATTAGTAAAATAAAAAAATGAAACCAGGCTTGTGTGGCTGTTTAACCGTCTGTTTCTTAAGAGCTAAAGATGGGAGGTTTAACGGCTTACTGCTAACAGCTAACCTACCCTTTCTCAGCTCTCAGTTGTGTTTTAACCTTTACTGAGGATGTATAAAGAATAAATCTTTAAAAAAAATGATTGTCAATACGTGAAAGTTAATTGATGGTTGTGCAAGAGTCTTTGTGTGTGTGTGTGCGTGTGTGTGTTTGTGTGTCATAGAAAGCAAACCATCTCACCTCCCTCGTCGCATTTCTCAGGGGGTTTTGCTTTTCTAGCCAGCCGTGGGTCCAGCCAGGTTGTAGTCTTCGTATTGTGACTGGAAAAATAAATAAATAAATAAATAAATAAATAAATAAAAACAGTAAAAACAGGGAAAGAGACGAAATGAAAAAAAAGAAAGAAAGAAAAATAGAAAACTTTGAAAACAACGCCGGCTTTAGCATTTCGTTTAGCTTGCTAACGCGAGAACCTTAACACCTTATGTGTCTTCTCACCCAGAAAACACACACAGAACTATGCTGTGAAAAATGCTGTGGTCAAGGCTGGGATTTGCTATTATCCATCCAGACTTCCCAGATGTATTTAAAAAAAAAAAAAAAAAAACCTTGCTCAAAGCGGTTGTTTAAAGAGTCAGCGCTTCAAACGGGATTCCCCAGGGAGAAGGTGTCTGATTAGAAAGAAACGACTTTGAAATATCAACTGAGCATGACAGGTGTAGCGCTTTCTCCACTACCAAGCAGTAAAAGCTTCAGCCTTTAAGGCCCAATGGGAAAGCAGAACAGAATATTAATTTCCTCCATCATGGGGAGCGAGCGAGAGAGCGAGACAGAGACAGAGAGAGTGAGCGAGAGCGAGAGCGAGAGAGAGAGAGAGCGAGAGGAGGATTGAGTAGCACTGCTGGTTGATATACAACTTATTTTTTCTCTCTTTAAATTAAAGCAGAGTCTTGCAGATTTACAATCTGCTTCAGATAGTTTTCCCACAGCTGTGAAGATTAGGATTGCAAGATGTGTGTGTGAATGTGTGTGTAGGTGGGGGGGATAAATAAAAAAAAAGAAAAAAAGAAAAGAAAATCTCAAATGGCAATTATACCACTATACACATTGTGGCTGCCATATGCTTTAAATATATATTAGAAAAACCTGGTGCTCTGATGCATCATGCCAGATTTATCACATCTAGAATTGTTTGCTATGAATTATTAATCGGAGCAAGATGAGGATTTGGTAGTGACAATGAAACGTCCGGTGGTGTGCAAAAGCTTTAGGCAGGTGTGCAGACAACAATGCTGTAACGTAAAACTGTTCATGGATGGAGAGGCTGGTGAAGAAGCACCACGACAGATTTCACAGATGATTCACGTTACATATGCAGCTATGAATCGATTTTCTGAACGACTCTACGCCAGAGACATAAAAACACTCGTACTGCAAAGCCAAGAAAATAATCAACTTCCAGCCAGGAATTATGACACCACATGGTCTCTAATGATTATCCCATATCTCATGTTGTAGATGCCCAGTCATGTTTAATTGATTACCTAATAAATGCTAAACACAGACACTAGAGTAGTCTACACTGTCCAGGACGGGTCTCGGCACAGCTTGGAAAAGTTCTGTGAAATCTGTTTATTATATATTTTAATGTTTAACAATCACTGAACTCGGAGAAGGCGGTGTGAGGGGGTGTGATTGGGTATGTGCACACTGTGGTCAGATCATCTGCATTTACATATACTGTATACTGTAGGCCTGATTATGTTATCGATGCGACGCGGGAGTGTAACGACTGAGCAACAAACGTGCGACAAGTGTGCTGCACCCTGATTCACGTGGCCCGAATGTTCAGCTAATTTTCCACATATCCTAAAATACGGCAATTAAATGTCGAAATGTTTCTATACAGCCTACGTTGCCTATAATGGTAAATTTACTGATTGTTATTAACCAAAAAAATAAAATGACAATACGTTATGTTATAATCAGAAACTCTCAAGTCATCTTGACTTTATTCTAGGTCAGAGGTACAGAACATCATCTGTAACTGATTAATTAGCTCGCAAAGGGTGTGTGTGTGTGTGTATCATTCAAGCTAACCTGAATATGAATAAAATTACACAAAAAACATCGCCAAAGTAAACTCGAAAGCAGAATGTACGTGCTGTAAACTTGGACGCTGTGTGTAAACAAAATTTCATGGCGTACACCGATCAGTCGTGATATTAAAAACTTGAACATTAAACCCCCCCTAGGTTTTGGTTTTGGGTTCCCCTTGTGCCCCCGGGCGGCCCTGGCTCCTCAGGACTGTGCTCTACATGGCCTCTAGGGGTGTGCGGTGGTGTCTGGCACCAGGACGTTGTCCTTTGTGTGTTGTGGGTTGCAGGGTGAGCCTCTGTTTGTCCGGGCGTTCAATCGGTTGGGGATCTGGGGAGTTAGGAACAGTCTCTAGCTTTCTATCGTGACTCTTTTTCAGCGATGTCCGCTGCATTGGCTTTTCTATGGAATCAGACAGAATGGGATGGCCTTCGGTTGCCGTGGTGAGACTTGGATCTCCATGATGCGGTCACCAGGTTTACTGGTATATAGTGGGTGATCAAGGTTGTTCAGTTCTCCTGTCAGTAGTCACAATGTTATGGTTGATTGGTGTATACTGTATTTGTATGGGATACTTTAGTGTACCTGCATTGACTAATTAGCCAAGACTGTTCACATACAGTACTGTATTCCAACTAACATACTCAGCATACTAAGTACACGGGTAAAGTAGGTATACGGTAGCTGGAAGAGAGAAAAAAAAACACACGTGCATGCGCAATCATTTCATAGATGCAAATATTTAGATGTTTAATAAGATTTTACTACAATGAATTCTGCGCACGCACGTGTGTTTCTGTTCCAATCCCATCCATGAAGCAAAATGGAGTCGACTCTTTGCTCTCTTTTTTGGCCTTAAAAAACCCCCTGCATAAAAAAGAGAAGACAATCCACGTATGAAGCATGGCTTCACCAGCCAGCACAATCGTCCCATGCTGCCCTTTCTGTTTGTCCTTATCCGTCATTTGCATTAGCCCGAGGTATCATGTAAAACATGTCTCGACTTGGTGCAGCCACAGGTCTGTCAACATCGGTCCTACTCGGCACGGCCCTGCAGATTAGCTCTACAAACCCCGGTCTATTTATAAAGCTGATATTTATGGCTGTGTCCACATTTAGCACAGCACAGGTAAGTGAAAAGCGAGCGGTACGGCTGTGAGACTTGTGCGTTTAAGCTGGACAGTGTTTATTTATACTTTGCGAATTAGAAGGAAGCCGAGTTTCAACAACATGATAAGCTAGCGTTGACAAAAAAAAGCGCAATTTCCACCAACAGTCTTATTTATTCACATATGAAGTCAGCGATATTGCAATGAATTCACAATCACTGCTACCAATATGAGGAGAACTGGCTGCATGTGTGGAAAAAGAAAAAAAAAAAAAAAAAAAGTCTAAGCAGACTGTGCTTTAATGAAGTGCATATAGACTGCAGCATTTCAAAGCTTAATATTGTTTTAAACTGCTGCTGACTCAACAATGTTCTAGAGAAAATTTTTCGAAAAATGCATAAAGATTTGCCGCACTCACTCTATGAAGTAGACCATGCCGGTCTCGGTGTAGGCCATCTCCCAATTCTTAGGCAGAGTCTCCTGGGTCTCGTCCCCGGGCAGCATGCTCCAGGCCCCGAGGTCCATGGCGCTGCCGGGCTGCGTGTAGCTCGGCACGGTCTTCCTCCAATCAGTGCCTTCTTTGTGCTCTGTGACCAGAGGTATAACAGGGAAAGAAGGAGAAGGAGGGGAGGGAAAGTTTGGATTTATGAGAAGATGCAGGGACAATGTGCATCTCGACACTGAGGTGCACTCTCTCACATAAAGTCTGTTACTGCCAGGGGAAAACGAGGGAGACAGAGAGAGAGAGAGAGAGAGAGAGAGAGAGAATAGTGAGGGAGAGAGAGAGGGAGAGGATAGTGAGGGAGAATTTGCATGGCAGGAGGCGTTCCAGGTGAGAACAGAGAGAGAGAGAGAGAGGGGGAGAAACAGAGGCGTGAATCGTGTATGTTAATTGCCAGACGCCGATCAGTCCGTCTGAGTGCACCAGGCCTTATAGGCGGTTCCTCTGGATGCAAATTTCCTACTTACACATGACCAGAGTTTCAAAGAGTCAAACAGCTGCAAACACCCAAAAGCCAGAAGAAAACAAACAAATAAATAAATAAATACATACATACATAAAATCTTGCCTGACCTGTCACAAATGTGCAACAACATAAGAAATAATGAGAAATGGGTGGGCTTACTTTCCCTCAAAACCTGCACAGAAATAAACCACACAATACACGGAGTTATATAACGAGAGAAACACCTACTGCATTGACACGCTGAACCTGCGCAGTATAGATCTGTCCTGGATACAAAGAGGTGCTGTAGGTACAATTTTATAAACTTTAGAACTTCTGCCCACGCAGCCATTGTAACCAGAGACACTATAGTCATACTGAACTAACCCGCCGTACATTTACCTCAGTTTAACGCTTTCATCCTGATAAGTCAGGGTTTACCCAAGACCCTCAAGCCGAACCCGATACGTACGACGCTTTCAACCGGCTCGCCCAGACGGCCATTTTTCTTCACAACGATTCCGTCTACACAGGACATTAAATGTAATATTAATCTAGGATATCACCAGTTACGTTTGAAAGTTCAGTTATTTTCACACGTGTGGATGAGATGAGCTTTTGTCATGATCAGGGCTGTTACCGTGGCAACTCGGTTAACCGTCACCAGCCACAGACGCAACTTTTTCTTTTTAATTACTACCGATTTAAACTCTTAGGAAAAAGGTAAGTCTTCTTTTTAAAGCCAGCTAGTGACTCATCCGTTCAGACAGCCGGGGGAAGTTTGCTCTGTCACACGTGCGCACATCTAGGCATCTGTGAAGTGCTTTAGTCATGCTCAGACTACGTAGACAAAGGCTGCTCTCTGTACGACGCAATAGGCAACGCATTCCGTCCTTCATCATTCTTTACTGATTCAACATGATCCACTACTAGGTCAGAAATCTGAACGTTTAAATCTATTGAGAGACTCGCTTCATGTTGCCTTTAGAGATGGGGGTAGAATTGATTTACAGTTATATAGAGTGACAATTCACGTATCAAAAACGTTTTTTTAAATTCTTCTTCAAATGTACATGTTTGGATATGAGGTAAAACATTGCAGTACAAAATGTCAAATACTGTTCTTGCAAGAACTATTCTAGAACAGCTGATGGTTGGTGTTGGTGTCACTTAATTATCCAACACCATGTGTGTTATTTCATAGTTTTGAAAAGAAAAATCCTCAATGTTGTAGAATGTAGAACATAAACAGGATCCTAACTGAATCGCAATACAGATGGAATCTGCACCTTGGTATCGTGATCTAATAACCGGCCGTCCCTGGAGCTCCCACTTTCTCACCACCAATCTACATGATCAATTACCTTCTAATTGACGCTTACAATTGTGACACAAGACATATTTTCATGACAATATCCAAGGAATGATGCTAATGTGATTTTAATATCAGTGTCATTATGAGTAATTAGCAAAGATTTGACCTGCATTTGCGGGGTCTTCATTTTGCATGCACCCTGTTTTGTTCAATCTCGCCATACAGTATATTAGTTTAGTAACTACCGGCTGAACGAAAGAAACATGGTTAGCTACTGAGTCGTCGATTTATTCCTAGCCTCGGGGTATGTCTGTGTGAAAGTCTCTGTGTTTTCTCTCTGGGTTTGTCCAAATGTCCGAGTGGGTGGATTGGTGGCACTAAATTCCAACCAGGTGGGAATAAGTGATGAAACTCACGTTTCAGATCGTACCCATGATTCTTGGTAAAGGATTAGAAAAAAACAAAACAAAGAAACTTAAAGATCTACTTGGAGCAAGAAACTTCTGCCCAGGGTCTTAAATGAAAACAACATTCCAGATCCATCCGATGTTTAAATAAAATCTTAAAATACTCAGTACTCAATCGTTCAGTTAAAATGTGATATGAGCGTGATGATTTTTTAATGATGTGGACATTTTCTCCTTTAGTTGAAGAATGAAATAATAAAAACTAGATACAATTCTGGAAAAATTATGAAGAATTTTGAAAGATGAAATGATGGTGCTTTGGTGCACCTGGGCATAATGGTGAACACAGTTCATTCCTACATCTGGCCATACAGGCACCTGTGGCTCTGAGACAGTGCGAGGAGAGAGGGCATGGTTTAGCTTGGTTGCAATAACAACCCTGTACCACATTGCTCTCACACAGAGAGAGAGAGAGAGAGAGAGAGAGAGAGAGAGAGAGAGAGCGCAAGAGAGTGAGCGAGAGAGCAGGCCAGCTTTTATTAAAACTACTCCTCCATTCACTTACACAGGAAGACGCAACCCTGATTCTGAGACTCCGCATCTCAGGAACCGCTGGTGTTACAGCTCAGCTATTTTTATTTTACTAGGGAGGAGGCTTTAAATTCACTTCATGTGATGTTCAGTGTTTGTCCTCTAAATATTATGGTCATAGGAACAGTTTTAAGAAAAGTTGGGTGTTGAATACATTATATCCTATGAGGGTTAAAGTGAACAGAATGGGGGGGGGGCGCTGGGGGGGGTCACGATACGGTCATCTAGTCCAACTTCGAAAAAGTTCGATTCCATAGAAAAGTAGCACCACCCAGTTCCTGATAACTTACAATAATAGGAATACATTTTTAATGATTAATTATTAGTAATAAAAACTGGGCTAATTCTAGTAAACAAAGTACTGTGTACACATACTGTATATACAGTAACTGGGCTACTAGTACTGCCAGGATTTGACCTTGACTTTGGGGAAGTGGATGAGTTTTAGTGTTGCACGGAAGAATTTTGTCAATTTCAATCTGGCAACGGACGCTCGTAGCAACCACGCAAGACAGAGATAGGGAGCAAAAACACAATAAATTAGTGTACATGTGAGAACTTGAGTAGGATAAAATATAACAAACAGCTCAGTAACAGGTCCGAATATGTATAATGTTATACAGCGGCAGTAACATTTTACTTTGCACCAGGATGTTTAACCTGCAATAAATTCTGAATCGTGGTTCATACGTGTCTTGACCGTGGGGAGCGATCCGTACAGATCCAAGGTCAACCCATCGGTCGGTACCCCAGGGTGATCTTCTGACGGTGCCTGAAATGTCTCGGTGCTAGATAACATGGTATTACTCTGGAGAGTCCTTAACAGTGTCTAATGTCCACGCTGTCTGAAAAGAATAAATCCCAACCATTTATTCCCCAACAAGGGGTGCTTATTTTTTACAAACCTTCGAGATGCTAAAATGTACAGCAACACATTCGCTCCGAGTGGAACGCATATGTTCTACAGGGCAAAACGCATCAAGACAGCACATCATGAGTCAAGAAAATGCCTTTCCTATAATGTAGTCCTCAAAAACTATTTTTCATATTGGTATCCATAACACTGAACAGGACAGAAACTCAACACTAAGTATTATGGTGACAGAAGCTTGATGTTTAAGACCGTAGTCTTCTGGCACACATGAACATTCCCGTACGAGGCGGCTGTTTTTCCAGCTCACAGCACGCTGACACCTTATTTGAATTGTATTCATTCCTCATTCCCTCTCTCTGATCGAAGCGAAGACAAACAGCGTCCTTGGCTTTAATGTTCATCCCTAAATCTGCTTTCGTCCAGCGTGACACAGCAAAACTCTTAACAAGCTCCACTGGAGGCTTGCTCGAGTCCCAGGCTTGGCAGAGTAAACCACCAGTCTGGCAGCTTGACGTACTCAATCTGCACACACTTAAGCCCTGTCTGAGATCAGGTACATAATATCCATCAGACAACAGCGCAAGGCAAAGTAATCGGCTTTCAATATGCATCTCTTTCAATATTTACCTCACCAGATAGATGGGTGTTGTTGTAGAGGCGTGCTTTAGGAGGAGATAAGCTGGGTTTCGCTTTGGGCACTCGGAACGAACAGGCAGAAAAGAGATAAGTATGTACGCAAGTGAATTTTTTGTTATCTTGAGGCAATTGATGTGGCTCAATCTCGAAGCCATTACAGGGCTTGTGAGCCATTCTTTTTCACCTGAAAATGTGTTCGGAGAGCTCCCCAATCTGCTTAAGTGTATAAAGTACTATCTGTTCATTTTATTTTATCATTCAATCCTCCAAACACGTACAAGTCAATCAGATCCAGATCGAGAGCTTCCGTTGATGTTCGCATTAAACATCAGCTACACGGTCCGTGTTGAGTTTTGAAAAACCAGAACTGCCAACAAAACCTCCAGTGAACTGCACTTCGGAGATTGAAATGATGCGTTAAGAGGTCAGAGGTCAGACAGGGGTGAGCTGACAGAAACTGAACCAATGGTTCAACCGTGGTGAACTGAACAGCAGCTCACATTGCTAAACCTCGAGGCAAACGGGCTACAACAGCAGGAAATCAGATCAGGTCCCGCTCCCGCCATCCTGGATTTCACTCAAGGTTTAAAAAAATACTGTACAACGGCGATAATCTCACCTGTAATCCCGTTGACAAGTGCCGGCCTCTCGTCATCGTCTTCTTCCTCCGGCGCCGCGCTGTCCTTCCTCTCCATCTTGCTGACGGAGGTGGTCCTTTTGCGCTGCACCTCGGTTTCGAACTCCTCGTCGAACAGCACCTGGTCCACCAGGTCAGGCTGCACGGGGCTGGGCTCGGCCGGAGGTTTGGGAGTGCCGTAGTAATTACCTGAAACAGAGAACAGATTGCGCGCCTCGTGAGCGCGTTACATGATCGGGTTTTAAATGCGGAGGCAGGGACGACTTGCCGCTGGGTGGAATCTAATTCTGAAAGTAATTCACGGCACCGCAAGCCTTTTGAGCTCGCGTTCCTGCGACTGTTACTCTATCTAGCGCGAAAAAAAAAAGACAACCTGAAATTCAGGACACACCAAACTACAAACGTAGGCTTACAATAAAAGAACACGAGCGTAAAACACTGGAGTAAACAAGAAAAGTGATTTTCTTTTAACCTTTTTTCAGCCAAATAAATTTTGCCGTGCAAGGTTTCCTGGTATCACTCTCTGTACAACTGTTGGGTTGCTGTCTCTGTTTAATGCTCGCTTGGCACTAAGCCCAAGGCCGCTCTCCACGTTTTATTATTGTCTGTATTTACAGCAGCATGTGGGCGGCTCCCTACAGTCCATCAGCTTGGGGAAACGGTCGGACCGGGCGAAAGCATCCTGGGTAAACCAGCCAGGTGACAAGGCTTCATGGAGTGCGAATATAGCTTAAGAGAACGCCAACACAGATTTATTTTGTTCGCCTTTGCATCGCGAGGCTTCTGCTGTGCTCCTCACACTACTCGAGCTTACGCATGGCTGCAAGTGTTGCTTGGAAGTGTCAGGAGACGGTTGGAATTAAATTACACAGTAACGTTATCACGCAAGACAGAGCACGGGACACTGTAGAGTACCAAGCGAAGGAAAAGTGTGATGGGTCTTTTTTAGTTGTTGTTGTTGTTGTTCATATAACATGGAAGCACTTTCAGAGTTGTCTTAGCATCTTGCAGCACACGTTAAGATGTTAATTATGTTCTCATTTGCCTAGCTAAAAAAATTCCAGTTAGTGCTGCTATCGAAGCCAAACAGTACAGTAGCTGCTGTTTTTTTTTTGTTGTTGTCTTGTTTTTTTTTTAAGTCATCATCGAGCAGCGCTGGTCGTAAAAGTTTCCTAATTGACACTTTGTGATTAAATTTGTACTAATCACACCCTTTGCTGCTTTGGCAATTTATTCAGTGCTGGCATTGTAATATCATCAGGAAATGTCAAAGTGGGATTTGTATGTTTAGACCTTATAATTAATGTCTGCACATTCCCTGGTTGAGAAGCTAAGCACAGAGCTTTGGTCTGTAATTGAATGAGCTTTTTCTTTCTAAAGCAAATTAGCTGCAGAGAATTCCACTACCATTTTTATAGACGCAGATCTTTTCCGTTCCTTCCATTTTATTTTTGCACCTGTAAGATTGTGTGTTTAGTCTACGTCCTAGTTTCATCCTTTCCTCAGCTCAATCCCAGGACTTTTATTTATAAGATTCTTATAGGCTACTTTCACATTACTAGCCTGAAGTGACTCAAGTCCAAGTTTTATCCCAATGAGACGCAGATCTTTCTAAGGGTCGTCTGATGTTTTTTTTCAGATTGGATCCAAGTCATATGTGGTCCTAGAGCGGATACATATCCGATACCTGAAATCCATGAGGCTTATAAAATTGAAATTCATATTTTTTTTTTGTCATGTGCACAACAATACAACAGCGGTGAAATGCTTATACTGTACGACTGTCCATGACCTAAAATGGAAATATGCTACAAAAAGTTAATAAAATGCCTGAGAAAATACAATTAAACTAATTGTTGTACTAATTGTAAATATTTAGTTTTGAATATACACATTGAAAATAAAACGAAACGAAAACGAAATAAAATAGAAATTACAATAGAAATATACAAAAATGCATAAATTGCACAGGATTAAAGTGTAATTGTAATAGGTACAAAGTTGAAGGTATAAAAATAAATAAGGGTAAAAATATGGTGACTTTTTGCCTTTGTGCATGGCATGGAGCGCTCACTGACGTCAAGCAACTAGCAGCACAGGGATTTCCCGGCAGTGAGGCGTCTGGCTTTTGTCCTTCTTCTGGACTTCAACAAAGTCAACCGACTGCTTGCTGTCGGCCACAGCAAAATCCCGAGAATATTTTTAGCCAAAATCGCGACCAACCTGTGACCAAAATAAGTTGTCTGTACTCTTCTAACCAGTATAATATGCTGTCGCTTTGATTTGATATTTTGGCCATTTTTGTTTTTTGCTTCTATTCAGTTTAATAACACCACCATGTTAATTGTCTCATTTGTTCTCAAGCAGCTAGATTTCGTACCGGTTTTAACTAAAAGTATCTAATAAAGTATCAATGAAATGCTGCAGTTAGTTTTTTTAAACATCATGTCCCGAACGAAGCACTACTTTTTCCCTGCCTATCTTCTGCTCCACACAATCCAGTAGGTGGTGGTATTACACCAACTGCGCATAAACTCAAAAGCTGATGGAGTGGAAACCTTTTAACCGTCTAACATTTGTCTAAATAATTTTCGAAAACTGACCCATGGATTCAACTGTTTAAATCACACAGCACTTGAAAAATAATTCAACTATCCTCCATCAAATAAAATTATTTCCTTTATGATGTTGGTTCCTTGTCAAGATTTCGCTCTCATATACGAGCAGTCCCCTACTTACGAACAAGTTCTGTTCTGGGAGCATGTTCTTAAGTCTGATTTGTTTTCAAGTCAGACAAAGCGTGTTTTATACATCTTTGACACAAATTTACAAGGTAAAGCATACCAATCCACTACATCTGTCCCCTTTTCTTAATCTGCCATCATGTGGCCAAAAACCATAATTGTGCATAAGGAAACGAATCTCTGTGTCGTCTCTCTGTGCCTATAAAATCTCGAGGGGAATCCTGGACACCATTTTGTCTCAGAGCTGTTTTCCTCTGTATCGGACTGTAAACTCCTTTGTTGATTATTTTCCAAAATTAGAATTATTCAACATCAGGAAAGCCATTTTCTATCACTGTGCTCCCGGACTGATTCCTTGAAACCAGTGAGGCCGAATCATTTCTCCCGCACCCCCACACATACAATATACTGGACTTTAGACATCTCAAAAACTTCTAACTAATACTAACTCAAATGTTAGTAAGTCGGGGAATACCTGTATTCTCAGGGAGTTTTCCCTTGCCAGTTTTATAACAAATTTTAACGTTAGCATTAACATTATTGCCTCTGTTGTTTGTGTGACTCTGCAAATCATCCCTTTTCATGCAATTTCAAACAAAATTCATGGTGCATCAAATAAAACTGAAAAAGATTATTTAAAAAAAAAATTAGTGATAATTGAAACATTCCCTTTACTGATGGCTTGAAGGACCTGGTTTCATATATACTGTGTGTGTGTGTGTGTGTGTGTGTGTGTGTGTGTGTGTGTGTGTGTGTGTCATCACTCTACTGTAGGTGTATGACTTATTGAGGACACACTGCTGATAATGCTGATCCACCTACACTATGTATCAGCACTTTATTCTAAAAGTCTAGTAATTGTCAAACACTTCTCAAGTTCACCCCAGCCAAAAGAGTTTTAATAAAAGGATAGAAGTTTGGCTTTTCTTTAATYTTTTTTTTTTTTTTTTTTAAAGAACAAACGTGACAGTTGAAGCTCATATAAGCAATCAAGCATTGCTCTCCAGAGTGGCTACACAATATGATGTATTAACACCACTGAATCTATTTTTCTTCCAGTCTCAACTTCCAAACCGGCTCAATTTCCTCTGGAACGTCGAAACCATCCTTTACTTCTGCCACAGCCTTGTACGTGTCCATCTATCACGCCTGAACGGAGACACGGGAAGCACGCGGCTTTAACTGGTCACGTCTTCATCATGGAGATGTGCGCTGTCGGAGTAGCTGTATCGCAGGCCGCGCAGACGCGAGTCGGGCTGCGGCGTGATGAATCGCTCATAAACATGCCATTACTCATTCATGAGCACGCGCTCAGTCAAAGCGAGGGGAAAAAAGAGGAAAATGGAGGGACGAAGAGAGACATGAGGGGAAGAGATATGCAGGAGGAAATATCAGTAGGCAGGAGAGGTGGACAGCTAAGATCAGTAATGCCGGTGATCAGGAGGAAAGGCTGGGGAATGACTGTTTTTTTTTTTTAGAAACTGAGCATTTTATGAAAAATGGACAAACCTTAAGCAGCAATCATTCAATAATCACCTCACTTGATAAATTCATTTTCATTGCTGTGTGTTTCATGAGGCGAATTATTTTTTTATCTACTTTCAAAGCTTTCAATGAATCAGTGAATCGACTCTTTGGGATTGACTCCAAACACCTTCAAGCAAAAACAGGGTGGTTAGCCGCTAAGAACGTACAGGTGTTCCTATTAATCATGCGGGAATGTATAAAGCCAAGAGCTTCAGGTAATCAGGAAGCAGGCATGGCCATGGCATGGATGTTGGCGCAGAAGGAATGGTTTGAGTATTTCAGAAACTGAAAATCATTTTCATGCATGCAGTCCCTAGACAGGAGCAGCGGAGGCTCAGCCGGTTACGGTTCTGGGTTGCTGATTGGATGGTCTGGGGTTTGAGTCCTGCTACTGCTGGACCCTTGGGCAAGGCCATTAAACCTATGCCCATAAAAAACAACTTTACTGTTACCAGTGCCAAAAAGAAAGCAGGAGGGTTGGACATCAGGCTAACAAGCTTTCCCTGTACAGAACACACCTGCTATAGAAATGGTGAAACCCGTGCAATCTGATGTACTTAAAAAACTCTTTAAACTGGTGAGAAAAACAAAACACTTTTATAACCTGGAACACGACAGTTCTTTTTTTTGCTTTTCAAAAAACATGTTCTTGTTGAGGGAGATCAAAGGGCAAACTTGTTCAAGCTCACGAGAAATAATCATTCTTTGAGCCAAAAACCATCTCAAGACGCATAAAATCTCAAACCTTGAGCCGGATCGGCGATCAGCTTCTGCTCCAGTTGGCAGGGATCTGAGGCTATGTGCGCAACAAGCCAACTGGACAGCTGATGGAAAAAGGTGACCATTGTTTCTCTGCTTATAACCTCATGGATTCTAAACACTTTGCTTCTTGAGGTGTGATGTGATCAATAATAAAAATATAGCCAGTAATACCAAGTAAAGGTTGCATGTAGTTTAGCGGTTAGCACAGTCGACTTGCACCTTCGGGGTTGGAGGAGGGCGTTTCCACATATAGGTGATGACTGGGTCTGTAAGTAAATGTGTGTGTGTGTGTCCTGAAATGAGCTAGCACCCCATGCAGGGTGTCCCATAAGCTTGTTCCCTAGGGTGGTCTCTACGCCTTGTTCAACCTTACACAGGATAAGAGTTATACATAATGGATGGATGGATGACTATTGGTTATTACTTAAAGTCAAAAAAAAAAAAAAACACACTTTCCAAATTGCATTTCCACTATGTAACATACAGGATATCCAATCATACAGTTGAAATACATTTGTTTCCTCAATAAGGCATGCGCCGCATCCCGAGTGTCAGGAAGTGCAGCACCGCAAGGAATAAACTGTGACCTGTAAGTAATGACTAAGTGGAGGAAAAAAAAAATACATTCAGAAAATGTTCACAAAAATCCAGTCTATTTGCGTTTCTCCTTCAGTCTTGCGAATAAATAGATTTATAACTCTCGGTGAACCTTTGATAAGCCAGACCTTGAACAAGGACTACGACTAATTCTGGCAGAAATTCACTGAATAAGAGGCGCGTGCACGTTTTTTTTTTCTCTCTCTCTCACACACACTCGAGCGCACACGCCCGAGCTGCTTCATATGATAAACAGAAGAGCCAGTGAATAAACCCTGACTACGCTAGAATTTGAATAGAAATTCTCGAGGGTCAGGGTGCTCTATTGGTTGCGCGTGTGTGAGTCAGCTGTAACCTTTCCCCTCGCTGAGAAACACGGAATAATGTGAAAGACTTCCCGCTGAGAAATATCACCCTATTACAGCAGCTTAGGAGGACAAAGCAAGGAGGCATGAATTAACCTTATTCCAGGAACGAAATGTCGTGGGTTTGAGGTGCTTTCACATGTACAGTGATGAATTTCATTCAAAACATCCTCCGAGTGGTTTTTTTTTTTATTTTATTTTTTAAAGAAGGTCAAAAACACAGCAATCGAGCGAGCTGAAAATATCCCGACCGAACAGTGTGATTCAATAAAAAGTGATTTGACGTGCGCGGCTCACCTGAATCGAGTCGCATGATGCTCGTTATTTACAGTACTCGATTCAGCTCTGATTTATTCTACTTTTCGAGCTGTTCATTTACTTGCAGTTTGAAAGCAAATGAAGAATATGTTCATTTCATTCTGATTGTATAAAACTGCACTATATTTCATCTTTTTTTTTCCCCTCTTTGTTCCTTTTATTTTTCTTTAGCGCTGTGCTTTGACACTTGCTCTCATGCAGAGCATTAAACAACAGTACGAGACACTCCAGAGCTTGAAAGTGCAGCACGGATTAAATAGCTGCTTTGGCACAGAGAGTGGTGTTTTGATATTCCACCCAAATCCACAGTCAATGTAATGAGTTAATACTTACATCAAAGTCAAAGCAAGGAAGGTCAAAAGCTCCTTCCAGTCCCTCTTCCTGTCAAACACACACACACATATACGCAGGACTTTTTTTTCTTTCTTTTTTTCTCTCCCAAATTCTAACCCAACTTGGCCTTGACACTCTGCTATACTGACAGAGACACAGAGAGAGAGAGAGAGAGAGAGAGAGAGAGAGAGAGAGAGAGAGAGAGAAAGAAAGACACAGCCTGAAGGATAGAGGGAGAGTTTAAAAAAAAAAAAAACTCTCCCTCTCGGTTGCTCCGTCACAAATAATCCACCGGTTTTGAACATTCCCACAGCGCAGGCTTTAGTCACTTGGGGGAATGGAGGCGTTAGAGGAGAATTGAGGACATCCATCCATATGAGCTTCTGCCCACAACTCTGATGTAATATTGAGGAAATGCAAACCCCATACTGAAGTCAAGCTTAAAAAGAGAGTGCATGGGTCAGTGAGGTTACTTCCCAAATGTCTACGGGCTCTTGTAATGCCGATGTAGTACACTAGACCATAAAAGAAACACTGCATTAACGAGCTCTTAAGCTGTTGCACTGGCAAATGATAGATAAATAAAACTGACTGGATTTTTTTTTTTTTTTACATAACAGGGGGGAGTTTTACACTTATTACCACAGGAATCTGGAAAGAATGTGTCATGCTAACGACATACTGTACAATGTACAGTACTGTGCAAATGTCTTGATTCCTTGATATTAAATTCAATTGAATCATCGACTGTAGATTAAATGAAAGAATCAGGAGCAAATGTTTTACTGCAACGGCCTGCAAACTGCCGAAAGATACAATTCTAAAACTGGTTGTTTATGTAACGACCTAAACAGCGACCTCATTTCCCCTCTCGTCTGTTCCAAGCACTCAGGGTTCAGCATCACCAGTATACTAATCACCCGCCTGATCATCTGTCATCTTCTGCACCTGTTTCTCACTGGTGTTTTTTTTTATACTTGAGTGATTCAAATCACTGTGTCGCTTAACAAACCAAACAAAAACATTCGTCTGAAACTGCTCAGGACTGGTCTGAAAATGAGAGCCAAAAATGTCCTTCAGGAACCCTGGAGAACTGTTCCTGAAGACTACATTAAAAATACAATAAAGTCTGGCTGTTTGGAAGAAAAACGTAAAGAAATGAGTGGGGCTCAATACCTTTGCACATTAATCTATAGAGACACTATGGAGACACTCCAGAAAAATGTGTTTTCATACCAGCTGAATTGTTGCTGAATTAGATTTGCCTTGAAGGGAAGTCTATCGCATAGGCAATAGGCAACAGGCGGAGACTATGACGTGATGACCGCATCGCATCTTTTCCGCACGGCTGCTCATACATCGTTAAAAAGTGCCATAACCTGCTCTGAACTCACAGACGTCCATGACTGTCTAGTGTCACTATGACTGATGTGAGTGTGCAGGTATGCTACCCTTCCCTGAGCGAGAGAGCGAGAGAGAGAGAGATCTGCTCTTTAGACTTCGCTACTCCCATCTGTAGCATCACCGGGATTCAAACTCATGATCGTTGATAAGGTGAACACTTTACTGTTGCACAACTCAACTTCAAAAGAAAATGCACACAACAACTAAATGTTTATTTACATGCCAAGGATAGATACGAGCATCTGGAGATTTCTTCTACATTATCAAGGTCCTAAAAAGCTAAAGCCTACAGACTGAGCATGTTATTGTCCTGAGCACGCATGTGATTTAATGGGTTACGGATATATGCAATTTAATACAAATGTTTTATTTGGTCAGGTTTGATTCAGCATTGATTCACACTTACAAAAGTGACATGATTTTGACAAAATTGATAAATACTCAAAAAATATGCAATTAAATCTCACACACATACTCGCATTTTGTGAGATTATTGCTGCTGCTTTTACTTTCTTTCATTTTATTTTTTTTATTCATGGGCAGTTGATGCCATAGCGCCACCTACTGGACTGGAGTGTGGAGCAGAAGAAAAAATATGTTTGGTTTGTTTCCTTTACATTTTTTAACATTTTAAAATTGATAACACAAGTAGCACGACCTTTCGATGTTTATTTACATCTTTTAGTAGTAAATATAGCAGCTTGAGACAAATCATGAGGTAAACCTTAATGCTATTGAATTAAATCGAATCAACAGTCTACGAATGATTCATAGCTTTGTACTAATGATCATGTGCATGTATTGCAGTTATTAGTAATAACTGTGTGTACATGAGGCAGACATGCACACATACTTTGTGTACACATACACCTTGCAAGTCTGCAGATGTCCTCCGAAAGCATTACTTAAAAATAACACCCGGATTACCACATTAGCGGTCCGAGCTTTAAGGAGCCTGTCGAGCAGAAAAAGCAGAAGATAGAAGCGAACAGCAGCGGAGCAGCCCGAGCTCATTTACATGCGCTGACTTTTACACCAGACATCAGGCAAAGACAAGGTATCATTGACCAGAATTAGCCACTGTGAAATTATCCTTCAGCCTGAAATACCAAGAGACTAAAAAGCAACACGCATCAGTCACGGAGATGGACGGGATCCCGTCCTAAAAGCAGCCCCTGTGACTTCGCCGTCGGCCTGATTTACTTTTCTGTCTGAAATTTATACTACACTTACTACCTTCTAAAGGGAGGGGAAAAGTCCCAGGACTCATGGGAAGATCATTAACCCATCCGTCTGAGCAAGGGGAAACAATAGGGCTCCACAGGAGCGCCATTTTTACTCACCGCTAGCTTATCGGTGACGCAGGGACACAGAAACTTCCAGCGAGATTAAAAAGCTATGGAATGATTAACATCAACTCTCATGAGGTTCACACGACCTGAGACTGGATGAATTAAAAAATAAAAAGGGAGAGAATAAAAGAATTGAAAAAAAAAAAAAAACAATGAGTCAGCGTTTTCGAATGTAGGAATTATTGAACGCTCAAACCCAGTCTGGATACATCAAGGGATCGCCAGACTGTTCACTCACTGTGACTAACCATGATGCTGCGTTCCAATAACCTTACTCAGAGCTAGCATAATGCTGCAGCATGATGTATCACATGCTAGCAAGCTAAACGAATAAAGTTCTAAGGAACAAAACTCTGTAAAAGATTCACACCACTAGTACCTCTTTCACACACACAGGAGCCCGGTGAGAAATCTCAGCGAGGACGATTTTGCTGAGAAACCTGATGTACTCCTGGAGATTTCCAGGATCTCCTGGGCTCTCGTAGGGATCTCGTCAAACTCCCCAACCGTCTGTTCAATCATACCATTCTCAGCAAGAACCAGAGAATGTTTGGACACGTCAGTTCTTTTCTGTAGACTTCTCACAAAAACAACAACAAAAGTCTACTTTTATCTACCACTCTCCTGAGGCTCTCCTGGTTCTCAGTGAACTTATGGCTGAGGACAGTGACTGCGAGATTAAGGAGATCGAGTAGGAATCGAGTGTCCTAAAAGTTTAATGAAATATCCTACGAGTTTAGGAGATCTAGGAGATCACCAGAGAGAACCCCCACTAGTGGCGCCGGGCACATGCCTCGCTCATGACGTAGTCGTTGACCAAATGTAAAACCTTTTCTAGGTCAAGCAATAATAATTTCCTCGCCAAAATTGCTCTCGACTCATTCGTTGCACTGAGACATCAGTCTCTTTACCATCAGCGATAAACAACCCACTGACTAGCCCCAAGTGTTGAACCTGAGTACTGCTGTGTTCTCACACAATCTTACGCACCATCGTACGTTCCACTCTCCAGCAGCAGCCCGCTTTCCTCCAGAACACGGAAATCCTCCACGCTGATGAAGTTATAGTCCACTCCGGGAACCTCGCTCTCCCGCGGCTGTCTTGTGGTACCTGTTAGAGAAACAGACGCAAAACAAAGAGTCATATCGTCTCCTTAGACTTTGGAAGAATTGGGAATGAAGGAACAACAACCATCATCGCATAAACTAAACTAAACTACTACTATTGTACTACTAATAATAATAATAACAAAAAAAACAAGCTTGAGCGCAAAATGAACTTTGCTCCACTTTCAAGACGAGTCACCATTACGAAAAAAAAAAAAAAAAAAGATCAGGATACTTTCATCTTCGCTGTTAATTTTACAGCGTGCAACATGTCCCAAATCTCAGATAAAGGCCTGCTTTTCCTTGAGTAGCCCCTCTTCCAGATGTCGGCGGTGTTTTTCGACTAGGGGATAAATCCAATGCAAGAACGGCCAAAAATATCAGGATGCAGATGTGCAAAGTTTACAGCGATGTATCCCATAAGATACCATAATGAAAAGAAGAAAAAAAAAACGTTTGCATATTACATGTTAAACATATCACATAAAATAAGTCACTTTCGATTCCAGGCAGTGATACCAGATTATGCTCTTGGAAAAAAAAGCAAGTTCCCTGGGATAGGCTTCAGGCGACCCTGGATAAAGCGTGATTGACAATGAGTGAGTGAGTAGTCCAACAAATAATGAAGGGGACGAACACTAGTGCACGGCACTGGCTGTCAGGAAACACTACTCGTTTGTGTTCAGGAATTGGGTTATTGTGCCATTTAAATGTTTTTCCAGGTTTCTTTGACACGCTTATCTTAACACTCTGGTTAATCATTCTACACTTCTGATTTCTGCAATGTTACGAAATGATTATTGTTATTTGTTCCCTGTGTAATGATTAAACAGCTACAGTATGAGCCGAAGAGTCACTAGTGCTACGATTCTGACAGGTTTACTGTGGCCAAAGTTGCTGAACTCTCAAAGTTACATCAGTATTCAAATTAGACATTCACACATACAGTATTGTTCAAATTAGCTGTCTGATTTTTATTAGAGTCTGAAATCGAATGGTTCTCAACCCCGGACCCAGAGGAACTCCTCCTGCTCGGACCATTCTGGTGCTTTCCCTTTTCACTGCTCACATCCACTTTGATTCAGAAACTCTGATTTAGCTGGTTAGTTTAACAGGTGTGCTGCGAAAACATTAACTTGTGCAGGAGAGGTGTGTGTGCGCGTGCAATCACAATCTAGTCCAAGTCTGACTTGAACGGTCTTTGTATTTTGTAAATCATTATTATTTTTCTGTTTTTTAAAGACACTATTTCTGTTTCTACTTTGCCATGGTGGAGTCTGTATCCCTGAACAATATGGATGTTGATGGTGATATCTGGTCATAGAGGAAAACTTTAGTCTGCACAGTTCATCAGTGTAACAGTTCCACAAAAGACAGGAAATTATAAACAACTCTCCAGATTGATATCCTAACTGGCCGATCGCACAGCAGGATGGGGAGAAGGGCAGGAATAAGCAAAACATCACGCTCAATCCAGTGCAGTGCATGTGAGGAAAACTTACTTACAAAGTATCTACTGCATGAATTACCGACAGATGTTTCAATTCTGTTGTACAAATGCTCGTCATCCTAACACAAGAATCGCATCCAACGTATCTGGATCAGTTAACACAATTTTCTGGGAATTTCGTCCTTCACCCATCTTGTCCATTCATGCCATGGGTCATAATAGTCATGTGACAAACTTTTTTAGATTTTCTGCAAGAGATTAAAACTTGTGTGCCAAATTCTTCTTTTTGTTTCTTCTATTAAAGATGTATATCGCCTAATCATCTTACCTGAGAAAAAGACAAGTTCTGAAAAGTAACTGAAAGCCCAATGTGAGTATGCGTGTGTGTGTGTGTGTGTGTGAGAGAGACCTTCTGACTGATATTGTAGGTCATTTAAGGGACGAGACTTATTTCATTCCCCTGATGATACAAGACATCTGGTCTATCGACACAGACACATTATTTCAGCGCAACAACTATTTAAAACCTATACGGTACAAACACACCCACCGTATACCATTTCCCACACACAACTTCAACTCCTACATGCAATTAATTTATATTTGCGGGGAAACAAAAAAAAGCTTTTAAGGGAGTAACAAAGATAAGAGCTACCCTAGTAGTCACAGTCATGTTTTACTATTCGGAGCACTAAGGACCTTAGGACGAAACGGAAAACCTCATTTTAAGTCACGTGACGAGTTGTCATCTGATGTTTCTGTGAGCAGTGGGTGGATCGTTTGAGGTTGAAACTTAATGCCACTCCTTACATTCCCAAGAATTTGATTCATATTACACGGAACAATGTGTGTACAGTACGAGTGTGTATCAAAGTTCAAAGTCTGCTACGTACGAACCGCTCGGTGGGAATTCAGGAAATGAAATTCCGATCGTGACGATCTTTGCGCGTGCACAAGTTTACAACGTAAAAAGTGTGCGTCTGTATCAACAGATATATATTTCTCCTGGCGTTTCATCAGCGCTGCGCTCCCAGGTGTTCCTAATGACCGTGTGCCTTTACAAGGTCTCCGGGAAAGCATTTTATTTATTACAATCTTGAATTGCCGGTCTGTAAATGCCTGTAATGAAATATCTCCCGAGATGTTAGGGGAGCCATTTAGATGATGGAGGGAACACTGAAACATTGCTTATGATGCTGTATGACAGGTTTCGGCACCTTGTTATTCGGTGCTGTTGTATATCGGGTGCTGTTATTACTTTAGCCAACATTTTAACAGGAAGTACTGTACAATGCATCGTCTGTGGCATCACGAGAGCGCCGGTTTTCACTGGAACCTCATTACAGAGATCAGGGCAAAGCTTAAAAGGGAGATCCTTAAACTCCGTAAAAAAAAAAAAAAAATTAAAAAAAGAAAGAATTGCTAAAGATTAAACACCTGGGCATCAGAGCCCCTACTTCTTCCTCTCTCCCATCCTTCTTTTTTTTATCAGCGGATGAGACGGAGGGAGATTACTGCCGCGCCATAAAGGATATTAATGCCTCTGGGAGAGCGAAGATGGCCAGAGCGGCGAGGATTACGTGCCGAATGGGAACGCGCCAGCCGCTTGATCTCTCCTCTCGCTCCGTTTCCTGGGACTTTAATGACTTCGCTGACCTGCTGCCCGCGGGAGGGGGGGGGGAGGGGGGAGGGGGTGCACTCTTCATGTAACACTTCTGAGGCTGAGGTGTTATGATGGAGTGGTGAGCGAGAGGGAAGAAGTGAACTAGATCAGCCCTGGGCAGGAGAGGCCTCGTGAGGGGTTGTTAGTGTGGTCACTCCAGGTCGTTCTGAAAGATTCATGATGAGCGAAACAACACCGACCTGTGCCGGCGGAGTCTCGATTCAGCAGATAGAGACAGCCTCCCTGACTGTTACACATGGCATAATTGGGTCTCGGGTTATCATTAAAGGGGAACCTATCATGAAAATTCACTTTTGGATCATTTTTGGACCGTCTCCTGGGTCTGTAGTGTACATGCAAAAAAAAAAAAAATTAAGAAAAGCATATCCCCTGCCTTTGTTTCTTCTTTGAATTTGCATATTCTTTTCTGTATGAATGACTCTTCTGTTATTCATGACATTTACAATATTCCTGGAGGGGAAAAAAAAAAAACAAAGTTGGCAAGACTTTCCACCAGCTCCAGACTCGGCTCCTCCCACGTATTTGGTATTTTGGTCCGTCTACGTGCCATCCGGCACATCAGGCGAGGGATACGCCCCATCCTGGAGATATATTCGTCGTTTCTATGGAAGTTACTTAAGGGGTCGTGTTGCCAGATTGACGCCCGACAGTCATTCACACACTACAGGAAAGTCGATTATGTGTCTGTGGACTATGGGAGGAAACCGGAGTACCTGAAGGAAACCTCCATGCACACAGAAGATCCCAGGCCCGACCCTGGAGGTGCGAGGTGACACTGCTGACCGCTAAGCCACCGCGCCATCGCTCCTCCCTGTAGCCGCCAAAACGGACGCAAAACAAACACAGCACACACCACTGTATAAAGCTAATGTTGCTAATGGTGGCTTGTGCTGCATGCCGAAGCAGGATAAATCTTCAGGATAATCATTTTGATTTGTTACCAGATAAATCAGTGTGAAATTTCATAATACAATTTCATGGACTTTTAGGAGCAATAATTGTGTGTGTGTGTGTGTGTGTGTGTGTGTGGATATGAGAGTGTTTTATCAGCATTTTATAAATGATCCTCAATTTGAACCTTTTTAGCAATACACATAAAAGTTAGATATGTAAGTAAATAAACAACAGAGCTGATACGGATCTCTGGTGCGTCTGTTTCCTAAGAGCAAGTGAAGGGTAGATGTATGTATGATGTATAAAAGCTTCAAGCTCAACCATCATCAGTTGCATTTTAACATTGATATCAATGAACAAATATACACATGATAAAATCGTTTCTCATCGAATAACCAACGATCATCAGAAATGCAGGTTTAAAAAAAGAAGAAAAAAAAAGCCGCAAATCAGGTAGGAAACACCTTTTAATTTCCCGAACGTGAGTGTGTTAAAATAAAGTGGTGCATCATTTTCCCCAACTGTTTCTGCTTCCTGCATTCTGATTGGCTAAGAACATGCACCTTCACAAAGGCCAACTGATCTGAAGCTTCAGACACTGAAAAGCACAAGTGGCATATTTGTGAGTGGGACAGCATCAGAGTTGTCGTTCAGCTGGAAAATTAAGACGGGTAAATCTGGCTCGCTCCATTTTCCAAAATATAAACCACCAGAACCTTCAAAACAAGTTCCTACATGTGTTTATATGTATATATTTAAGACAGCCTTTGTTTTTCATGCATCCATTGAGCTTCTGTTCCTGCCAATCCGATAGGACACTGTTGTGTTTTTGGATCGGTTACGTCACTAAAATGAATAATCTGCACAGCGATCCGCAAGCACAAAAATCATACACTCGCATCTACAGTAAGACAAACTCCAGGGTCGAGGATTCTCTTCAAGGAATCACAATCGGTTCGATATTTCAGTCACTTATATCATTGAGTCATGTTGGAAGTGCTTAAGTGTCGTGTCTCATTGTGTCTACAAAAAAAAAAAAAAAAGACACTGCTATTACACAACTCGTCAATGTTTGTGTACAGAGCAGTCACCTGAGCATTAACCGCTGCCTCAGAAATGCCATAAACAGAAGGCTGCTTGCAAACAGACACACGAGTGACAGTGTGTAAGGGAAACGAGAGGACGTCAGTGAAACGATACGATCTTGAGTCGGGCGCGTGTCACGATAGGAGGACGTGTTGAATTGAAATGCTGAGTCATCTGTGAGTTAGCGTGTGTCTGGCGTTAGGGATTTGTGTTCAGGGCAAACAGGGAGCAAAGTAACATTCAATTCAGTCGAAAGAAGCTTAACGGAAATCCGGGCAAAGATAATTTTTTCCTACTTTTGTGGTGCCGTATAAGTGGTGATGAGCAAAAAAAAAAAAAAGATGCTTCTTGCTTTTTTTTACATCGACGTGATTTAAAGAGGTCAGAAAAGGTGGGGAAAATGTGAGAGCAAAAAAAAAAAAAAAAAAAACACCTCCACACACACCAAATAAATAAATATATAGTGTTTTTAGTTTGCATTGTCTAAACCGGTGAACCCACTTTACTTTTTTTTTTTTTTTTACAGTTACAGCACATGCCTGAGTGTCTACTGGAGTCAATATAGTTAATATACAATTAAATATACAATATACACGTTACAGGAGCTCAGCTGGGAGTTACTGCCACAGTCGCCGTACAGTGCTGACCTCGCTCCAAACCGTTTCCACATGATTGTCCCATCCAAGGAGTTCCCGGGAGGCCAGCGTATCAGACGTGAAGCAGGCAGGCAGTCTGATCATGGCTCTGGCCATTTTTTGGAAAAAAAAAACTTTCACCTTGATGGTATCCATGCACTAGTGAAATACCGGGATAAGTGCATTAGTCTAGCAGAGAATTATAAAAGCAAAGAAAAGACTTGAGGAGTGCCTATCTGGAGGAGTATCCGGATGAGATTATTCAGTAAAGAAAGAGGAGACTAAAAAAAGACAAAATATTTTAGCGTAAACAGAAATCTAAAGCATATCCATACGGATACTCCGACACCGTAACCCGAGTCAGCAGGAGAGCATCGTGATGAACGTCTTATTTCTGCAAAACTAAAATGCACTGAAATATTTCAGATTAATCTTAAAACTGAGTTCAGAGCAACCATGTGTGGTTAACACACACAGTGTTATGGGTCTTCTCCATAATCCAAGCACGATGGAGAGCTCAATGCATCCGGAGAAATGACAGATCTGAGACATTAGACTGACAGAGCAGTCCAGAGGAAACACTCCTTGATTGTCATGTTGAGGGCACGAGTCACAGCACTCATTAATGATCATTAACCTTAAAGAGCAGAATGGAATAAAGATGACTTGAACAAAGATGTAATCACTAGAAAACAAAATAAACTGCTCTCATGGCTTTATAAACGGGTTACTGCATTAGTAGTAACTCTAGTCACTGAAAAATATGGCTTTTCTCATCGCCGAATTAAAATTGCCTACAAATTAAATTCATCACTTGCCAGCAAATTTAAATTTAGCTTTCTCGTGAAAGAGAGAGATTCGTTTTCATCGCTGAAAACGGGAAAAAGGTTCCAGAAATATGAAAAATGAAACAAAAGTTCATCTTAGCCAGACAGTGAGACTGAGGGAAAGAGAAAGCGAGTGAGTGAGTGAGTGAGAGAGTGAGTGTGAAAAAGGGGCTGAAGTGTAGCGGCGATGGCATCAATCTCTTTCTCCAGGAGCTGCTTTTGGACAGGCGGCAAGGCTGCAGATTAAAGGTGCCTTGCAGCACGTGAGAGACGTGAGAGCGCAAAGATTTACTCTCCTGTACTGCGGCATTATGAGCTGCTCATACGCGAGGGCGTGGAGCTGCTTCACGAAGGTGCTGCTGTAAAGGAAAACTCCGAGCTGAAACGCCTTTGATAAGACGGCTATTATTAAAATGTTTCGGATTTGTTAAGCAATACAGTCGGGGCTCTGTTTGTCTGGTTGCTGGCAGAAGTTAGCGTTGTTGTGTTCCTCTGATGTCCCAAGCAGACGTTGTTATTGTTAGCACAGTTACTCTAGTGCTTATTAGAATCTCAAATATAAGGAATAACAACCATGATTTACTGTTAGTTCCAAAATCTGTCTAATAAATGGGAAATCTGGTGTAATCAATGGAGACACAGGTGCGAGAACGCAAGTGCAAGAAGGTCTTCGCTCGTTTTAAGTAGAAAGGACTGAATTCCACTGGCGCCAGTATCAACAGTAGAGATGGGGGGGGGGGGGTATTTAGTCATATATGGCAATTGTTTTGTGTTGCCACACCTGACTCCAGAATCAAAATAATAAATAAATAAATAAATAAAAATGTGTGCGTTTGCATATATTGCAGTTCCTCCATGTTCCTACAGGTGGTGCTCTAAACTATTCACACATTGGCAGGCAGAACAGCATCTGTTTGGTAGGAGTGAATTATTGGCTGAATGGGGAAAAAAGTGACATACTGTAGAACAGAGAAGTATTATAAAATCGTGATATTAGCAGAATCACAATACAAATCAAATCGGCACCCAGGCATTGTGATAATTAGGGAGAGGAATCACCAGTTACTTCCAGAAACGATATCACAATTCATAAGGTGATCATTAGGTGGCGCTTTGATTAAAATTGATATTTTATAAATATCCCGATTCGAGATTACATTTTCACTTGCTGAAGTCACTCAAAATAAAAGAGTTTAACATTTAACTGAGCCACACTCACCTCTGTCATTAGCCATAATTATTATTTCTAAACAAACTTGGCAAATAATTCACTCCTAGCACATGGGATGAAAATGTGTAAATAGTTTACATGTAGGATTGTAAATGATGGTGTTTTACCGCGTCCCTCAAATGCGTCCATGGTCTCAAAACTTGCCCATGATCACGTGGATTGAGTGGCTGCGAGCTCACGGGTGCGGGTGGATTCCAACGCACGCGATTTCTGACTAATTTGCACTGGCGGTGTTTCGAGACTGGTGTAAGCGTGTGTAATGAGGGTGTCTGAGACTAATTCACTCACAGGGTTTGAAGATAAAGGCAGATCAAAGGCTTCTAATGTGCGCAATTTTAGATCAATCATAACTGAATTGATTTTTTTTTTTAGATAATATAACCTATAAAATTCAGTCACTTACTATGAAAACACACACATCATACTGTTTTTTTTCCTTTTAGACCTAACCTTCTTCTGCGTTTAGTTGCGTTTTCATTTTGGTATTGATAAACATTTTAATGTTCTCACATACATTTTCCTGTAATTTTGTTAGTCGCAAATGCAAGTGGGGAAAAGAAGGAAAACAGACAGGAAATCCTTGATGAGGGCCCGAACATGGACATTTACGGTCCATGCGTTCTGATTGGCTAGAAAAATGCAACTTTAAAGCTTAAAGCTACAGACACTGAAACGGTGTGCTTGGAAAAGGAGTGAAAAAAAAAGAAAATCAATTATCCGAGTCGTATTTTAGTCGGATAATTAACAGACATTTTGGAGACCTTTAAGACGATATTAGCTTAGAAATAAAGAGAGTATAATATGTGACATTTAAAGTAAATCTTGATGAGTTCATGTTAATTCTAATTGTTTTATTTTTTTTGTCTTCAGTTGTGAGAGTGCTGAGTGGAAAAAATTTAAGCTGGTGTTAAGAAGCTCGGGGGTAAAATGTACAGCCTCCTGTGATGAATAGAAGTGACAAATGACTGTAATTTACACAGTAGGCTTCGGGCTTCGTGCTGATGTTTCCCTATTTTCCTCATTCAGCCCTGTTTACAACCAGATGCCACAACAACAACAACAACAGGAAAACAGTTAAAACCCTGAGACAGGAGGAAGATTATGTCAGTGTGCATATGTACAGTACTCACAGGGGATGGTTCGGAGGTACAAGTTGTCTCGTATCACTTGCTGGAGCTTGTGGTCCAAGGAGCCTTTCTGGAACTGCAGGCTGAGGTAATGGCGCAGGTCCGTGTTCAACACCTTACCTGCAGAGACACAAACGACAACACAGACGTTAGACCGCTACATTCCCGCCTTTTTTATATACACAATCACGAATTACCATGTTGATCCGACCACCTCGGACACGCGTGACGTAAATAATACAGAATAGACCAAGTTAGAGCGCTTCTGACGCTATGAGGGGAAAAAAATATAAATATACTGCAACCAGCCATCTGATTGGACGATGACTCTGGAAACCCTGAAAAAAAAAACATATGTCCTACTAATCACAACTCTCTTGTCTTTACAGGACATCTAGCAGAACAGCCTGAAATAATGTAGATCTTATCATACAATGCCGAGGGAGGGCGGGGTGTTTCGCTGCTGCTGCTGATGAGGAGGAGGCTGTACTAAGCATTCTGGGAAAAGATGCCTCAGACAAGAGGACCTGAAAAAATAAATAAAAAAGTAAACATCAGGGTTTTGATTTTCAGCTGTTGATAAACCCTGCACTTTTTCCAAACGGCTTGGGATGGAACCGGAAGGTAATCCATGATCACATTAGAATTATAAGCCAACTCTACAGCCCAGTCCTTAAGATGTGCATTATGCGGATGATTTCCATATTGTCTATATTTCTTTACTGGATGACATCATGACATGCCTTTTAGATTTCTTTCAGATACACCAGTTCACAGACACACACCTCTGATCCGGTCTGAGCCAGTCACGGGCATCTGTGAGCTCATAAATATGAGAGCAGCTCATATTCTCTCCTTCACCCTCGGAGACAAACCTAGGGATCGCTCGCTTGTGGGTGCACATGGCACGTGACCAAACTGGGATGAGAATCCACCAGAAAAACCCAAAGTTCTGCCTCATGCCATGACGATTTACCCTCATTAGTTTAGATTAGATTAGAATCAACTTTATTGTCATTGCACATAGTTACAAGGCAACGAAATGCAGTTAGCATCTAACCAGAAGTGCAAGTTAGCAGTGCAATATAAACATATATACAGATCTATAAAACTTGTATGATAAAAGTAAGGTCTATGTATAAATTGTATTACAGAAAGAAAAAATAAATAAATAAATATATATATATGTATGTGTGTGTGTGTGTGTGTGTGTGTGTGTGTGTGTGTGTGTACATGAATATACATTGTAAAGTGAGATAGATGGAAAAATTAATGTACAGAATAGTTGTAAATCTACAGATATGTCTGATTATAAATATGTGCCCCTTCCATCACTGCCACACACCCTACCTCTACTACCACTATTTTACCAGTCACACGGCTCGCGAGCCACACCGTCATGCCGTGTTCGTGTTTTCCATCCCCATTTTAAAACCCACACAATCAAAAAAGTTTCGCTACATCAGTAGCTTCTCCCACGGGAGGGGATTAAAAACGATGACCTACTGGGTCGCTGATTCGTCTTCGTCTCGTTGGCTTGCTGAGACGCATACTAATGCGCTTTTTACAATTACTGATTCGGATTTCATTTTCAAGTATTAATTACTCCTCAATTACCATGTTCATCACGGCCGAGAAGGGTTCGTCTCGACCCGTCGTTCTGGCCTCTCGGTGGAACTCTCATAATGCGACGCTTCATTTAGGGACTCGTATTAGAGAGTTTAAACATCCTGGCTAAAACTGGGGCTTTTTTTATTAATTAATTTTTTTTTTAGATTGTAGTTCGTTACAATTAGGAAAGAAGTCCTAATTGGGTCTGCCCTTAATTAGTATATGTACAGTATTTACTGTTTCTATTTCACACATCACATAATTGGTTCTTTCTGGTTACCAGATTTATATTTGGTTACATTCCTAGTGTACAGGTGTCACAGATGTTGCATCAGCTGCCTCGGTGTTATGGAATCCAAAACTTGACTGACGAAAAAGTCTTTTTTCTTTTCTTTTTTTTTCTCTAGTAGGCATTAGTTCAATGCTGCAATGCTGAACTGTGCTGAAAATGCCGAGCTCACTAGAGAGCACTGCTCCATTCTGAACACTCTGTCTCTTTTCTCTTCCGTTCCCTCTTTCAGTAGATCTCTAGGGAAGAGAAAGCCAATATCCTCCTGTCTCCTCTTTTCGATTACATCACTCTCTTCGGCCACCACACACACCTGCAAACCATTATCGCTCAGCCTGGGTCACCGAGCGAAAACGTGAAGGAATCAATAATGTGATCAACTACATGTGAAAAATCTCTTATGCTTATCTACAGCACGGTTTAAGGATTATCTACGCTATGAATCCAAGTGACCTGGGCTGCTCGCGGCTGGTTTTTGCGGCTCGTTAGGAACGAAAAAAAAAACCAAACACTGGTCGTCTGACTCTGGATCTACTCTACGCCTGTCAGAACGTTGTGAAACTTTTTTTCGGACGTCGTAAGGACTCAGTGAATGAGAGGAATGTAGGTCAGGCCACAATAGCGGTTTCGGCGTGTAATTGAAACACACAGTTGAGAAACGCGCTGCGTGCAGCCAAAAAAGTTCCCATGCACGAACCTCCATGCCTCCTATTCATCGGAATGATCCTTAAGCGTACCGCATGCGCTGATGATATGTTGCTCGTCTTACCCGCCAGCATGGTTCTCACAATAAATGAAACGGGAACTGTGGGAGAGAGCCACAATGCTTGGTCGTTACTTCATTAAATTTGGGGGTCAGAGAATACACGCGGCTGTCGCCGAGGCTCGGATGTTTTCGACTACATTGCATATTCTCAGAGCCTAAAGAAGTAGAAGAAGGAAATAATGCTAATGCGCCCTCACGTGCGGCAAATCCCTAAATCCGGTTTGTGTGGGAGAAAATTAGGGCTGCATAATCTGATTAATTATAAAAGAAAAAAAAAAAGAAAGCTGCATTGCAATTATTTGGATACATATTGTGCTGCAATTGAAACTCTATTTAATAATGGAACAAATCATTTTGTATTCAAACGTATTTATTTAGACCAACACTACTATAAATAACTGGATAAATGGGCTCATTAAGAGGATGTTTTCCCAATACGTAAACTATAAACAAACAATCAAAAAAAAAAAAAAAACAGCTTAGATGACTCTAATCAAAGAGACTCTAATCCATCAAACCCTGCATGAATTCCAGACTATAACCTGAAATAATCTACAGGCTTTTGCGATTGAATAACTGCACAGGTCCATTTTGCAATTTTTTTTTTTTTTTTTTTGAGATTAATAGCAGCACCAGAGAAAACATGAGGGTTGGATGCGAGGGTAAAAACTGGAAATGTCCTCATTGCAATCAATTTTCTTGGCTGATACCGAGATCTGATTTCTTTTTCTTTTTTTTCTTTTTTTTTTTTTAAGTAGGATTCATTCACAAGTCTTTAATCACTGTGTTTTTTTTTTATACACGCTTTGTTGTACATGTTTATTTTATGACTTCATTATTAAAAGTTAGTACAAAAAACATTTCTGATTAGTACTAAAGACATTAGTATTTCAGTAAAAAAAAAAGCATCTAATCTTACAGGAAAATATTTGTAGGCCAGAAAAGAAAGCAGCATATACAAGACTTTTTAGACAAGAACAAAACCCAAGAAAGGTACGTCCCAGAGGTGTCTGAGGTTCTGTAGGATGTTCAGTTAAACTAAGTAGGTAATTTTCTCATAAAACTGCATAAATTGTAGAAGAGACTAAACTTCATTATTGTTTCATTATTCACTCTTTACTGCTTTTTATAGGATTTTTGTTTATATAGGAACTTTTTTTTTTTTTTACCATCCTTGCTCTACAGCAGTCATTTGCATGTAATCAAGCCTTTTGTACATCATTTTACAGGTATTTATGGTTTACTTTCTGTTTGGTCCAATAATGGCGAGTTGGGACAACCGGACTCCTTACTTTCATTCTGTTCTTTACTTTTAAAAGGATAAAAAAAAAAAATGTTAAATCAATTCATCTTTGTGAGCGAAGATAATGTAAAGGTCACAACTAATGCACCTGGGGTTGATCATCTACCAATACATGACCTGTATACGGTACATACACCTTCTACAGTGCTAGTGAATGATCTTTGAACATAGAGGAGGTCGCCCTGAACTGAGACATGTGGGTGTGAGATTTCAGTGCTCCTTTTATGTTGTCACAAAGAATATCAAATAATATTTAGGTGTTTTGGATTTTCTCTATAAAATGAACCGTCAACACTTGTTAAAAACCTAACCATCTGTTATACACAGGCATGCAATTGCACACACACACACACACACACACACACACACACACACACACACACACACACACACCAAATGGTCGAAGCATTCCTAGTATAAATGTAAGCTCACTAAAATTGCTTCAATAAAAAAAAAATATTTGCCCTGCTATATCCGAAGAAATGAAGAAATAAACTCAATACACTAAATAAAGATAGCGATCCTTTTTTTTTTTTTTTTTGGCCCATTACCTTCAGCTCTCTTTGCACAACAGGCGATCACCTCCTACAGAATCTTTCCCCGACCCATCCCTTCTTGACATTTTCTCTCATTTCTCGCTTGTTTTTCCTCAGGAATCAAAATGTCATAGAACAGAGAGCTCTGGTTTATTGTCATGAGAAACCAGGATTCAGAGGATCAGCCGTGCTTCGGCTGAGATGAATGCGAGTTCGAGAAGTGTGCGCGAGCTGTACATGGTGCACTTGGCTGTACACGGTTATTAGTAAATATCGGAGGTTCCACTGTGAAGACGTACAGTACATATGCACCGTGATACATTTCCAGTGAAACGTTCACAAACATTTAACACATTTCCTCCTCATCGCTGTGCGTCTGTCTGTTGGAATTTGCGATTTGGCTCCCCGTCACTGTTAGCAAGCTCCATCATATCTCGAGGGAGCCACATTCAGCCTCCTCCAGCGATGCGCCATGACTCCGCAGACTGTCCGTGGGAGGCAGGGTACACAAAATCTCCCTTTGTGCCTCATCGTCTGAGCTTTGCGGCCTTTTGTTTGTGCTTTTTTTTTTTTTTAAACCAGGGCAGGAATCCAAATACGACTCTCCTAAGCTCTCTCCTTTATCCCGACCTGACTTCCTACTTCCTAGTCCTAGTATAACTTGCTCATAGACTTCCCATTTTCCACTATTTAATTAAGCGAGGACGGCCTGAAGAGAAATCCTTCTTACGTAATAAAGTTGGGTGATAATCAGACATGTGTGGACACTAGACTGTATACGAAAAACCCTTAGTTTGCTAGCACAGACCCTTTAAAATCACAGGAAGTTATATATTGTACCAAAAAAAAAAGTGGGGCATGGACATTCAGATGGGATTGTAGTCAAAGTTAACACATAAGACATGAACAAAAATAAATTTTTAGCATTTAGCATTTTTATCCATTTTTTTTGTTCAGGGCAAAAAAAAGCAAGCCAGATTTTCCCCTTCGTAATGTCCTACAACAAGAGATAGCGATCAACGATGCACCTCACCCAGTTCTTCCCAGCTCTGGGCTCCATTTTTAAAAGCTACGGTAAAATAAGGCTAACTGCTAATGGCTAACCTAGACGTCTTTAGTTTTTAAGAAAAGCTGGGTTAGCTGGTCACTCTCGATCTCCCGTTATGTCTCATGATCTGAGCTTTGGAGCCATTATTACCAGGATGAGAACGTGTTATAGTCATTAAGGCTAATCTAGTGATCCCTAGCTGTTACAAAGGGCTAGCTGTTAGATAGGTGCAAGTGGCTAATTTTTATATAAAAGACTTCTTCGGCGCTTAGTTGATTTTTTATTTTTATATTGGGAATTATTCAGGACGTCATCGCCATGTCCACATGCAGCTGAGTATTTTTAAAACAAGATTTTTCGCTGCGTTTCCGCCTTTCGTCCACATGCAAACGCAGTTCAAGATGCTTCAATTTCCAGTTGAAAATGGAGCTCCAAAAGTGTGTGCCAGTCTCCTTAAATTGATGTCAACTTTGTTTATGAGAATATTCTGTGCAATGGCGGACTTCCGTAAACTAGTGACCGTGTTAACGTTGCTTACTGGACTTTTAGCATGCGTCTAGAAACATGTGCAGTTACTCAGACGTTACATTAACGAACAGAGGTGCATGAACGCTCACTGCTGGTACATACGTACAAAACTCCGAAGGCACAGACCCCGCAGACAGAGACAGTGGTTTCGGACGAGACCTCGAACTTCTACGTGGCGGAAGCGATAATGACGTTTTGTCTAGGTTTCCGATTGGTCCCCTGTTGATTAGGCATGCATTTTCATGTGGACTAAGATATTTATTACAAAAAATTATTTTGTTAGTCAGTAAAGGAGGCGGAAAAACCCTGAAAAGCAGTAACGCTTGATAAGGTTCAAAACATGGATGTTTCTATGTCCCTGTATTCTGATAAGTCTGAAAGCTGTTTTTGTGTGTGTGTGCGTGCGTTTCAGCTCAAAAATGAACACTATTGATTTTGTAGATCAGCAAATCGTGAAACTTTATAGAAATAATAATAAATAATAATGATAAAAAACAAGTATAATACGACACCTTTAACAATCAAAACTTTTTCATTAACAAGAAAAGTGCTGCTTTAACACAGATGACAAACAGATTGAACACGTAGGTTGAGGCAAGTTGTGCTTAGCGCTACAGCCGTGTTGAAGGAGGTCAGTGCGAAGCATACACGCCCACCTAGCCCATGTGATGAAGCTGAAACAAACAGATGCCATTCCTTTGCCTGCATCATTCATCTTTACTATTCTCACACCGACTGTATTTTACGCTTCCATGCAGCTGCTTCTCAGACGACAGAAATAAAACTAATACGACAGAATTTCAGCTGTCTGTCAACCAGAGGGGGCGGCGTAGTCTAAATAAATCAAGGAGTGATGGGAGAGATTGGATTAAACGTGCATTTTCCAGACATCATAAATTATTTCTGCCTTCAGGCGGGTGATATAAACTAGGACGGCGGGTGTCGGGCGCGATCTTTATCTGCGCGAGGACTGAAGGTCTCAATATCATCGACTTCTTTTTCCAAAACTCAGACAATTAATACATGATGAATAAAGGTCAGATCTGTTTCTCATGACATATTCGGTGTCTCTCTTTAGTTTATAAAAAGAAGAAGAAAAAGGTCATTATCCAAGCTTTACAGCGGTTAAACCTTTAAAGTCTTCAAGGAAATAACTGAAGTACCTCATCTGAGCAGCAGGAAATGTTCAAAGCGGCTTTAGGAAAAGCTGGAAAGCATGATCTTTGCTTTAGAGGATTTATTCATCAAGTCCATATCGATATCACTCACTTTACAGCAATATATGATAAATTTTGCATGACTTTATCATGCATTAGAAATGTAGGGGGGAAAATGTATTAGGTTACGTACTGCAACGCTTTTGTGCGTCAGCTCGTGCATCACCACACTGAATCCAAAATGTATTTTTAAAATGTATTTTTAAATGTCTATCCAGTATATTTGCATTTGAGATGGTAAAGATGTTGAAGTTCCTCTATAGTCCTGCAGGTGGTGCACTTCAAAACTATTCACACGTGCAGGAAGAACAGCACAAAAAAAATATTTGCCAAGTTTGTTTAGGAAAAAAATATATATATATTTAATCAGATTATTTATAAAATCCCCATTTATAAAACGGCAATAGCAATCGAATCACCACATAGGTATTATGATCATGGTGATCAGATGATTCCTGGTGATTCGTCATTCCAAAAACCCAGACTTTTTGGTTGTTGTTGTCGTCGTCAGGTCTCTTTCTTCATATCGCGGTTGATTATTTTTCTATTTATTCCAAGCTCTGACCCGAGACGGACCTGAACTCTTTGTGACACTTCTGGCCAATCACTCATCCTCTTCTTCAATTAGAAGTGCTGCTTACATGTCATGGAGATGTCAGCGCAGGAGTCTAATGAGGCCATCGCTTAACAACAGTGCATGAGCGAGGCGCAAAAAAAACTCTACACTGAGCTTATTAACAGCCTGTTGAGGACTTCGGGCGATGTTGTGTCACGCAGAGTGCCATCCATTGGTCATTAGGACCACTGGCACAAACCCTCAAACTTTGGTTTGTACATATCCTTTAAGAGGAGTGGTTTTAGTTCGGTGCGGGAAACGGATTTGGAGAATCTGTGCAAGTTTATATTCCTCATCCTGTAGTGCGTACTGTAGTCTCGTGTTCGTCTAATTAAACGCTCTCTAAAACCGCACAGCAAACGTGGTCTGTTGATGCGTTTTAAGCTGCTCACAATCCCCCCCCCCCTTTTTTTTTTTTAAATATCCCTTTGAGGAGAATAAACTAATTAGGAACAGGGTTGAAAGTGTGCAACTTGGCAATTTCCGTCTGTTTTACCAACACGGGGTTTTTCAAATCATGTAAACGTCGCTCCTTCGGACTTATTGAAAATGTGATTCTGGCTTTATAAACCACCAGAGCTTCTTCATTAGGAATAGTGAAGAGTATTTTCTCTACCACTGGATGCACAGGAAGCCTTCGGGTGATGACTCCGTATAGCAGAATTAATGAAGATCCAAGTTACAGAATTATAAATTAGAATTAGAATTATATCACTAAAGGTCAGAAGGGTCAAATTATTGGGGTGCATCAAGTGGAAGGGATAGACCATCAACCATAAACCATCAACTATGATGAAGAAATATGGTTAGAAAAAAATATATATAATTAACACAACGTGATGAGATCTCAAAGGGTTGAGACTAAATAGCTGTGTGGCAGTATGCAAGACTAAAAAAAAAAGACTTAATTTGCTAGGGAGCATAAAGATTGGACTTTGGAGCGATGGTGAAAGGTCATGTGGTGTGATGAGTCCAGGTTGAGACTAAGCAGGGAAGCGATTCACCCATCATGTATAGTGGCCTCTGTACAAGCCTCTGCAGGCAGTGTGATGACCTGGGGTTGATTCAGCTGCTCAGGTCTAGACTTCATAAAATGAACGACCTGAATGTAGTGAATGACCAGGTTATTACATCATTGGAGTTTTTTCTTCACTGATGGCACGGGGTATATTTCAGGACTCGTATAGTGGAAGCCTGGTTCTGGGAGCATGAGGAATCATTTTCACACATGAACCGACAACCCTAGATCTCATGTGTTACTTATTCTTGTGTAAATCTGTCAAGCACCTCAGTTATGTTTATCTGTAGAACACCATTATTAAATCACTGAACGTAATTAGTCATTTATGGAGACCAATCCTGACAAAGTTCAATTTGATTTGAAACCAAATTAAAGGTTTCATATTTTCCAATTCTGTAATAAGTTTACATGAGCTTCAGAGCTCCCCTGTGCATGTGTCTAGAGCTGAGCAACGGGTTTCTCTTATATGAGGTCACATTAGTCACTCTTAAGTGCCGGTCAGTATAAAAAGATCAAAGCTGAAAATGTTCCATGTTTTTGACATTTGAAATGTCTCACACGTTTTTGTTTGTACATGCACATCAGAGAGCCGTCTGAATGTCTGAAAGTGACTAAAAAGTGAATTTTGCATAATAGGGTGTCCTTGAGCAAAGTCTCTAATCAAGACAGCCTTGTTTGATGCTTAGCCCGATTTAAAAAGGGAAAAGAAAAAAAAAAAAAAGGCGAAGGTGGCAAATCTCTGACTCCACCGTAAAGCTTTACTTAGAAATCAATGCCTACCCGCCTCTATAAGTACAAAGCAATCTGGCCTGCTTTCAGATCGATCTTCTCAGGGCGCTGATCACTGCAGGACACCGAGGGCAAAATGTTTGCTCTGAGGAGATGCACCAAACTGAAACGGGAAAATTTTTTAATCTCGTTTATCGTGCGCTTCTCGGAGAACTTCAGTATAATACAAAATGCACAAACGACAACGCTCAGGATAAACGTCAAGCCGAGCCGTACTCTGGCGCTGGGCGGAAAAAAGCGCTCCATGTGACAGTCACCCGTATTTCTTAAAGAACATCCAGCCCACGGCAAGTCGTCAAAACCGCCATGAAAGGGCGCAAAGATCTGAAAAGTGCCGTTCTTTCTGGCATTTGGAAAGCCCAGGCTTAGATAAGTCCTCTAAGCTTTCTCTCAGTAATGACACATGCCTGCAGCACCCACTCTGCAGTGTGAAGACGGAGATGAAAGAAGCATAAAATCGGGTAGAAAAACGCAAGATCAAGACCCTTCTGCACCCGTCTCCATTCGGCGTCCGGCGGGTCTCGCTATGGAGACACTGGAACCTGCCTGATGGCGCACTACAGCCGGGGTTTTCTGCTCGTATTGCGGCTTGGCACTCACGGAGGAGGGAGCGCGAAGGAGGAAGGTGAGGCACATCAAAGCGGGACCGCCTGTGATCCCGGAGCTGTGATGGGAGACTTGTCCTTCAGGCGATGATTCCCGCTGAGAGCTTTCGACAAGCTCAGACATGTGACAGAGAGGTGTAGAACAAATAGAATCCCATTTAACGGCATAGTACCCGAGCAGGGACGGATCAAAGTGGTGCAAGTCACTACACAACGGCTCCACGCTTCTGCACGATGAGAAAAAAAAAAAAAAAAAGAAGAAAAAAAAGAAGCGAGATCGAGATTAGGATAAGGGAACGACGTGGACGGCGTCAGACCCGGCGTCACAGGATCGGATTCCAGACACCGACTGTTACATACGGAACAAAAAAACAATACTGCTTCGCTTCACAGGACTGTGCGTACATGTTCACGAGCATAGTAGATCTCTCACCTTGCCTCACCTTGTAAAATGTCTGACACATTACCGGCGTCTGACAAGCGTCTTTAATTAAGCCACACAAATCCTGGCGCTCCTCCACTTTTGAGTTACAGTGGTGCTGGGAGTGAATATGTGAAAAGGCAATAAATTTAAAAAGGGACTGAGTCACCTCTAAATACACACCCTGATGATTTACTGACTGCTTGGAAACTTTGAAAATTTATGACGCAATCAACACAAGTTTGCTAGTTAATACTGGAGCTGGAGAATAAGCTTTCTCTGTGAATACATCCAGAGCAGGAACGAGGTTAGCGAAGAGGCGCGGAGCCCCTAAACGCTGGTTTACTCTCCGCCGAACCTCTTGTTATTCTGGCCTCGTGCTGTCTGCCTGCAGGGGAGCCGTGTGTGTGACGGCCTCGTGCCTCTTGACTGCTGAGTGAGCACGCAGATGCCTGCAGATGCCTGTGTGACTCAGCAGATCTGCTCTGGAGTAATTACCGGCCCAACAGATCCACATCCGGTCGCATCCTTACGCTCCTTGTGTCCGGTCTTGCCTGGCGTACGGGTGTAGGAGTGTGTGCGTGTGTGTGTGTGTGTGTTTCACAAGAAGGTGGATCTGCTTAGGATTCTGAAAAGGTGATCTCTTGTTGCATGAATATAAATCTAGACGACGTTTCGTAATGATCGCCTGGCTAGTGCGTGCACCTCTTCTCGGTCCGATTTGCTCTCTCAGGGAGCACGCCAACGTATCGGAGTCATCCATCAAGGGCCTCGCGCAGCTAACTGCGCGGCTGCCGCCCGTAAGAGCGATCGACTGGCTGGCTGCTGCGTGCTGATGGGGCCTTTTAAGCGATGCACCTTATGCCTCGAGCCCATCCATCTTCTGGTTGAGGGAGTCGGATAGTTCACGGGTCCTGCTCGGGAGTGGACGAACCAGGCAGTGAGACATTCCTCAGCCGGAGAGTGCCGCTATCGTGGCTGACGTGCTTTAACGGACAACAGACGGAATGCCAGGAAGCGTTGCACGGCACTTGTTTTAGACAGATGAGGGTAGAAAAACTGATTCCACTATTTCACCTTTCCTAGAGACACTTATAGCATCTGTACCGCAAACTAAGCATGGCCAAAACTAAAGCTTACCCGCTCCCCCCCCCCACTTCCTCTTTCATCGTATTCTGAAAACACACGGGTAGAAATTCAATTCGATTCGATTTATTGCCCTCACTGTCTATGTGCTGTGAGAACTCTGGCACTTACAGTTCCTCAACCTCAGCTCACTCCATCACTCCAGTACTGCATCTGTGATTATATTAAAACATCTGCACTGTCTTATCAGCGCGTTCAGTTTAAGGCTACTGTCTCCTCGTGAAGGTGTGAACCTGTTCCATCAGTCCATGTGTAACTGCTGTGCAATTCACATCCACTTTTGCTCGCACCGAAGAAGAGCAAAAAATTTTTTTTTCTTCCTGGTCTGAGAAGCATAATAGTAGACGGAAGCATTTGGATATCTGCAAACAAAATTTGGAGCGATTCTCTAAGGAAGGTGAAAGTTTCGTAAAGAGAATGGTTACTGGTGACGAGACACGGATTCATCACTACGAGACTGAAAGCAAATGGCAGAGTATGGAACGGAAACATCCTCAATCGACGACCTAGAAAAGCCGTCAGAAGTCAACCATCAGCTGGGAAATTCATCAATGCTTACAGTTTTCTGGGATTCTCGAGGGCCGGTCTTGAAACATCAGGAAAAAGATTCAACAGTCAACAGCGCTTGCTACAGTGAGACGCTTATTAAAAAGAACCAAAGCCTAAACTTTGACGAGGATACTTGAACACCTCAAAACAAAGTTTTTGCAGAATGTCAACATCCTCTGTGTTTAATTCATAATCCTGCTCTCAGGCCATCACCTGTTTGGTCCCCTGAAGGCAGCACTACGAGGATGAAGACTCACTTCTGATGAAGACAGCGGTGCATTCGTGGCTCACTGCTCAGCCGTAAACATTTTTAATGAGGGAAAATGAAAGCTTGTTGACAGATATATTAAAAACTACATATGTCTTTTTTATCAAAGTTAATTGAAATAAGTTCTACAGCCAGAGTTGTTGACTCACCCTTGTACATTTGTGATGTAAATGAATATCGACTAATACAGACCAAGAACTTCGACATGTCGAGTCAAACTGGATGCAAAAACACTACAAACACGATCCTGTTAGATCAGCGCTTCTTAGCTGCACAAACAAAAGATTCTGTGTTGCTCTTCCCCACATACGGTTGATTCCAGATGTTCTTTGGGACTGAGCATACCGACATGACTACCCATACGCAAGAATGCAGCTGTGCCTATGCCAAGATCAAACCCTAATACTGATTCCACCCAAAATCCAGGCCCCTTCTATTGTCTTGTGCGATTAGACGATCTCCTAAATCTGACCAAGCAATAACTTGCTGCTCCCAAAAACAGCTGCACGCCTCAATTATGGAGCGGGTCAGATCCGGGCCAAGAGAGAACAACAACAACAACCCTTGTGTGTTTGTCAGTCGTCAAGCTGGCCTAGAACAAAGCATGTTCGTTTATAAGAAGTTGGAATGTGTCGATCTGTGCACGCTTAGATGCATACATACATACTGTACCATCATCCTGCTTTAATTGAAACCTCAATCCTTTTCAGTCTAACGCCAAAAGCGAGCTCGGAGCGTGTCGTGCAAAAAAAACAAGGCTTGATCTAAAACAAATGTGGAACAGGATGCAGGCAAGAGAGAGAGAGAGACGGTTTCCATGCAAGCATTTCGTCATCAAGGACCTTGAGACGTCCAGCGATCTGTTCTTCGTACTATAACCATCAGCCCGAGTCTGGTGGCAACACGAGCTCGGACGATTAGATACACGTGTGGTGTGAGGGGAAAGGGAGAGATTGCGGATGGATGAGTCAGAAAAGAAATAGAAAATGCCACTCAAGTATCAAAGGATCAAAGTGATGTCCAAAGACAAACGGTAGTCTGGCGTGATGATGTGGCTGGATTCTTTAAAATGAGCTTATATAAAATGGGTTATACAGAAGAAAGAATTACGCCCCACTATGACATGAGCAACTCGGCATTTAAAGGGTTTTCGCATGGCTAGACACATACATGTGCAATTCCTCCATGCTTGATATAGAAAGGCTACCCTTTCTCCATTTCGAGTTCGCGTTGATGTGCTCTTGGTCTTGTGTTTTCCAGTTTGTTGTGTTAGTTTACTTAAAAGTTATGTTAACTTTTTTTATCTTTTGTTTTTTTACGAGAATATTGCTGTTTCTTTTTTTTTGTTTGAGTTTATGAGCTGTTGGTGAACTACCGCCACCTACTGGACTGGAGTGGAGTGAAGTGTGGAGCAGAAGATCAGCATGTTAATAAAAGCTCATCGCTTTTTCGTTACTTTGAGGTGTTTTTAGTACTTTAAAATCTGCTTGGGTCAAATTAGACGCTAAACATTAGCGGTACAGAATCAAATTGAATCAATTCAAACTCCAACCCATGATTCATAGCTCTAGTTAAAAATTGTGTGCATTGTGTCGTTCATTATAAACGTCATGTCTTGGCCTATACAAAGCAAGTAGCTTTCTTTAGACCTTTTTATGTTTGTAAATCATAAAATCATTCAAAGTGTGAATAAATTCTGAATCGAATCAACGACCAACAGCAAATAACGTAAGCGGTTTCATCACTCGGCTGTAGTCACCAGGTGTTTGGTTTCACTTTCATGTTTTCTAAATTAGCTGCTGTTGTTTTTAGGTTGTTTTTACTTGCTTTAGATTTCTGTTGCTGTATTTTGTGCTTGTTAACGCGCGCCACACTTACAGTCCATTTTTAGATAAATTATGTCCGAGCCAAAGGGATGCCTTAGCAATTACCAGAGCTGCGGGAGCTCGATCTCGATTCTAAGCCAGAGATTACTCTGCCCTTTTCCTCTAATACTACTCACATGACTCAGGGAAAAAATGAGAGGGCTGCTGCTGAGCCAAGACGTGTGCACATAAACTGTGAGTAAAGGTTTTCTCAGGGAAAAGGCAATGTGTGTGCGCGCGTGTGTGTCTCGCGCTCTGGCCCTGCTAAAAGGCCATGCAGACTCCTCATCTCTCAGCCTGCACTAGAGTATGCCGAACTCCTTCCCGTACAAAGCAACCTCTGTCCTCCGTGCCCTATCTGTCCTGAACAAAGAGTCCATCTGACTGGCAGAGCAAAACAGAAACCCCGGCTGGCGGGCCGCGCTCTGCGGAGGCATTCTTTTGAAGAAGCTGGAGGGCGCTTTCGACGGTCGCACACCGCGCTGACGCTGCGTGCTTATCGCTCCGGCTAATGTTATGAAAGCGACATGTCTAAAATAAACCGCGTACAGACACGCACACGGACAATGAGGCTCGCTGAAGTGGAAGGTTACCAAATCTGTGTGAAAAAGCAATTGACCCTAGCTTTGTTACTCGAACGGATTCTGACTGATAAATTCTGCGCGTCTTTTGTATCCCGGGTTATCTTTGACGCACGCTTCACCGCACCACATCCAAGAGCACAGGGTTTACCGCTGACTGGATTAGCACGGCCGTCTAAAAAAAAAAAATCATCAAGCCTGATCTCCTTCAGGGTTCTAAACAATATACAATAATATATAGTTCGGTAAAAGACCACGGTAGTGTGACTGTGACTGACTTTTTTTTTTTCCTCTCTCTCTCTACAGGATCTCTCTGAGCGAGATGAAAAGCCCTAATCCCCAGGTGAGGAGAATCCATTAAGCTTAATTACACCGACATTACTCCTACTTACGGAATCAAATATCCAAGAGAGGAAAAAAAAAAAAAGAAAGAATGCGAGTTGTCTATAAGACAAAGATATATTTAATTAAACGTGAGCTAAATTCATCGGCGTTTGCATCGCTTTACGAAACGATAAACCACTCTTCCCCTGAAAACATTTCCCCAAATAGGATTAGACGTGGTAGCTGGAGCACGCTGGAACCCTGAGGGGAGCCGGAGAGAAAGAAACCATGAAAGACGTCTTTTGTGTCATTCCTGAAGTAACCTGCACTCACCTCGGACGCTCGATGTCTCATGAGGATGGAAATGTGCGTTAGTTCTTATTCAAGGGCAGGTTCACGCCATCTGTATTTTCCCCTTAATGCTACTACCCTGAGGTATTTTACTACTAACGGAGCAAATCCTGCAGCACCGAATACTTTTGACATTACGGATTTATCAAGTCCATTTTAATCTTCTTGTTTGTTACTAAGGGCTTCAGTAGTCACATCACATACTAAATCAGTCCCTCTTTTAAAGAACTTTCAGTCTCCATTTAATATTTTGGCATCACCGCGCTCTAGTCAACACAAGTGCACATGGCGGCTGCTGAGAAAACCCCATACTGCACCATAGTAACCTGCGATTTCCAATTAAGGCCGTATTAATGCCAATCACAGCGCAGGTGGTCCTTCTGATTAGCCGCAATTACGCATGTATGCTTAAAACCATCTGTTGGCGGTTTAGAAAAAAAAAAAAAAAAAAAGCCACGCTTGCCGATATCAGATGGCGTTTACCGGACAGTGCGTGTTCGCCAACACTGCACGCTACGAAAAGCAGCTCGGTGAGGTAAACTCGTTCGGACAACCCGAAGGGCCGGTTGGTAATTGGGAAAATGGAGCAGTTGGACTTCTGGTGGTGTAAAATAAATTACATCAGACACCCAGAAAAAGACTGAGGAAGAAGAAAAATTAGAGCATCGTACCCGACAATAGAGCTACATTAATCAGAGAAACTATTCAGGTAACGTCTTTTACGTAAGGTCTGTATTAATTATGATCGATTAGCAAGGTAAGCGATTAACTGTGTCCTGACACATTTCTATCATATTGAGCATCAACGTTGTGTGGTACGGTAGCTCTTCTGTGGGATTAAACCACATGGTCTAAGCCTTTGCTCCCCACGCGCATCAATCAACCTTGGCCGCCCATTTCCCCGTCACCGGCTCACCGGCCGTTTGGGTTCTCACTTTTGGTAGGTCCTGACCAGAGCATACCAGGAGAGTCCCAGAAGATCTGTTGTGTCGTCACAACTTGGCCCTCTTCAGAGTGGCTCAGCTCGTAACATTTGCCCATTTTTCCTGCTTGCAACACATCAGCTCTGAGAACTGACCGAGTGACTTCATGCTTATGCTGCCTAATATCTCCCATGTCATCTTTACTGGCGCCATTGTAATAAGATAATTAATATCATCACGTCAACTATCAGAGGTTGTAGCGTTATAACTGATTAATGTAATCTTCCTAATCGTTCCAGCGCGGAAAAATTGTTATATGAAATAATTATATACACCAAGGTATGGAAGACAACAATTTTCCAGCCCAGTGACTGATCTGTCCACAAATCCAGTGGCGTAAACCTTCACAATATTGGTTTTAATACAAAAAAAGCACTGCAGTCCCCATACAGGACAGATGCAGCCACTAGTTACGTATTGCTTACTGTGTTTTTCTGGTGTCATCAATCAAAAGACAGCAGGTACGCTCTACTGAGCATTATTTCACATGCCTCCATTTTTCCTACTGCCTGCTTCGCTTAAAAATAGAACCGGCCAAAAATAATGTTTCTCGGTTTTCCAGTTGAGCTGCAGCCACTCAAAGCTTTATCCATCCACGGCGTGGACAAGAATCTCCAGGGACCAAGTTGACAAATCAGCCCTTGTAGTAAAACTCATCACAAGCAGCCAAGTCAGACTTTCCCAACTACTGTACATTTGCAATTTCTTTTTTTTTCTTCCCCGAAACCAATGCCTTTCCCCGATGCATGATAAGAGAGGAAATCTAGTTAACTTCTTCATCAATGTTTAATTCAGTAAAAATATATCAACTTGGTTAACTTTGAGGCTTCAAAGGTTGAGGTTGTTGGAGAATGAATCAAATCCTTGCACAGCACCTGAAGGGAAAGCATACTTTTATATTCACCAAGTCGTTTTTGAGACGCGGAGAAATAATTAAATATATATATAAAAAAATAGGTCACATTAGCATAGGAAGAAAGGGAACAGTAGAACTGTAGGTTGCCAAAAATATCTAGTCAGCAAGCTAAGAAGCACTCTTAAAAGCAAAGATCTTTACTGTTTTACATCTAGCCGTGTCGGCTGAAGCGCTATCAGCCCTCTTCCGCATACGTGAGCTCGAGTATGGACGAGAGAGCGAGAGAGCATAAAGAGAATCATCTTCATGTAATCCGACACTGCGAGCACCTTCACGTCTCACGCGCTCTGTTCTAGACTTGGTCCAAAATGCTATTGGAATCATCTCTTATAATGTAAAAAAAAAAAGTAATATTAAAATGCAATCTTAAAGGGAAACAAACAGTTTCAAAAAGTGCCAGCCCTTTCACCATCCACCTCTGATCGATTCCTTTGCTTTCTTTTCCCTTAATAATCATTGGTTTTGCCTCACAAAGACCTTTGGAGATGAAAATGGAAGAGAAAAAAAAAAAGAAAAGAAAAAGGGAAAAGAAATCTACATTACCCAGCAGCAGTGCGCATCGTATCACTAGAATGAGGGGAAAAAAAGAGCAGGAGAATAGAGGCAAGGCCACCTGCTACGCTGACAGACCGAGTACATCTCTATTCGTCACGCAGTAGCGGACGCGCTTCTGAGAGGCAGCACGCGACAGCAATGTGGTTCTGAGTACGCCACGTCGTCATCATCATCATCATCATCATCGTCGTCAAAGAGCAGGCTGTGTTAAGACTTTCCGTAAAGGCTCCTTGAAATGAGTCAACACCATTCTCTGAATTGCATTCATCACTCGTCTGGCTGAAACAGAACGCTTATGGCAACGTGATTTCAAATTGCAATGCTCTCTCTCGACAGGGAGGGACGTCTCGTAAACAAGAAAAAAAAAGAAAGAAAGAAAAAGAGGAAACGGGTCAGACTTGAACAGTTCGATGATGAATTCATAATCTTTTTTTGGTCAGGAAAAAATTGTGATTCAGTTACATGGTCACATGCATCACCTCACTCATCCAAAAGAGATTTTTTAAATAGGTTTTTTACATTTATATGTAGTGGTAAAATGTTGCAGTTCCTCTATAATCCTACAGGTGGTGCACTCTAAACTATCCAGATGTTAGCAGGCAGCTAAGTTTTTAAAAAAATTTTTTTTAGAATGATAACTGAAATATATATATTTTTAAATATCAGCTCAGGATATTTATAAAATAGTTACATTAGCAGTATCGTACAAATCGTAGGCACCCTGGTGATTCCCATTCCTATTGTTTATTGTTTAGTAACGAATATCGTGATTCACAAATGTTCTTTGAAAAAGTAACAAATGTGAAAACGCGCACCTATTTCTACCGTCCGCCTGCACAGTTAACATCTTTTCCTAACCTGTCCTGGAGTGTAAAGCTGTCAGCACTCTCGCAGATTAACATCTCAATGCCCTCTTAGGATTGTTTTCATTCGAGGACTTCACGGGCATGCAGGGATCTGGCACAACAATACGACTGCATGCTAGACTGAGAGATGGAGGGAAGAAAAAGGATCCAGAGGAGTGAAAATAATAAACCTGAATGCATTCGTGCAGGTGTTATTGTGTGTGTGTGCGTGCGTGTGTGTGTGAGGTCTTGCTATTCCAGTCTTTCAATGACTACTTCCTCTATAAGTGGTAATTTAAACTAACCACCCTGAACAGCTTGGCTTTGTGCCTATACGCCGGCGCTGTGTGCTACCTCCGCTTCTCTGGAGAGAACTTGTTTTTAACGCTCCATTCTCATGAGTCTCACGGCAGATTCTTAGGAGCCGGTCAACAGTATCAAAACACTAACTACCGCGATTACACATACGTGCTGATCGGATGGACGTACTGGAGCCAAAACTTGATAACAAGAGAGAGGAACGACAGGAGCAGAACAGGAGACGAGTGTGTGTTGAGAGCTCCAGGCAGACGGACGATTCATCCTCCACGTGTCCTTCAGCTCGGCAGGGAGCATGCAGAAGCAGGCCGATCAGAAGCTGGGCTCAACATGCTCTGCCCCTGACTGGGACTGCTAGCGTGCTGTTTGCTTGTTCGCACCGTAGTCTCGAAGGGGGGAAATGGACCTATCAGGGAGCGTTCAGTGATGTGGTGGTGTGATGGGGCTCAGCTGCACCCTGTGGAGAGATGATTCGACCAGCTGTTGAGCGTGGCACTCTGTGAAACCGCACTGGTGGACGTGACGGGGCTAGGCGCCTCATCAACACCAGTTTCAAGAACAAGGAATCCATCTATAGTCAAGCTTTTTGGTGTCTTTTGGTCTTACTGGCTTTGAATGTTCTAGGTGCCATCACATCTGAACAAGATCATAATGTGGCAACAATTCTTCACACGAATTTCAAAACATTTTAGCAAGCAACTGTTGCTGCAAGTATGAATTAAAGTAAAATTGATGCTTTTTTTTTATGTTTGCGGTTTCTTCTGCTTTACAAATAATTAGGTGAAGGACATACGCGGAAAATACTCAAACCCGATTCGGAAATACAGTGGCGGACAAATACTAAGAAGCTTTTTCAATGCAGATGATAAGTTATTGACTTAATTGTCTAAAGTCAAGCATTGTGCACCAGGTCCAGCTGGATGAGGATGATGATGATAATCCTTCGGCTGCTCCCGTTTTGGAGTCGCCACAGCAGACCATTCGATCCGCACAACAACTTGGCGAAGTTTTTTCGCTGGATGCCCTTCCTGACGCAACCCTCCCATTTTATTTGAGCTTGGGACCGGCACTGCACCAGTGGCTGGGGTTTGGGCACTGGCTGGGAATCAAACCTGGGTCAGCAAGAGACCCATCACTGAGCCACCGATGCCCATCACATACAGCTGGATGTTAGCACTACAGCTCTGCCCATTTTCTAGGATTCGATTACAACAAACCAACACCTGCAGATATGAAAACGTTATAGTTGCAAATCATTGTGAGTTTCAATTCATTTAAATTCAAATGCACTTGGTCACAAACAGCTACTATACATTGCTTACAGGGTTTGAAATATTAAAAATGACTGAAATTGGAATGTTGTCTAGTGTTTGTGCTCGAACTGCCCATAAACCCAAAAAGAAAAAGAAATCCATCCCTTCTTAGCCTATTTAGAGTTTGTCTAAACTGAACTTTAAAGAACTTTTAAAGTGTGAACTGATCCTGAAACAAAAAAACTGTCCATTCAGATGAAGTTTAATTAACTGAATGGAACAACAAAACAGCAGGGGGGAAAAAAAGTAATAATTTTTTTTTTTTAAAGGACGGGAAGATAAGGGAGCGCGAGACGTTTAGTGGCGGTAATGCATCATACTGGATGCCAATCGCTGTAAAACAAGAAACAATATACAAAAGATCGATTCATTTGCATAATGGATTAAATCGCAAAGCTCTCAAACATTTAAAAAGGCGAGCACGTTAGTGATTTCTTTTCATGGAAGAAGAACAAAAAACGTATCAGTCAGTAGGTATTAATAAAAGTGAGTAATAAAAAAATTATAATTCTAATTTGACACAGCAGAGATTATATTTCCCAACAGCAAATCATTTATCACTACATTCACCCAGCTTTACCAAGTAAACAATTAACTGTCTGTTTGCAACAGATCACAGGAGGATACCACAAGTCTGAACCTGCTTTAAAGGAGAAATCTACAGCAGGTGTTTTAGTAAGACAAATGACTTACAAACGCTTAAGGGTTCTTCCTTAAATACAGGTCTTTTAAAAACCCCAAGTAAGAATCGTAGCAAAACAGATTGATATTTTTCTGTTTTGTCTGATTTGGGCTCACAATACACTACATGGGAACAGGGCTGAAAACGGGGGGAAATGTTTTTCCCTTATTTGGTTAAAACCTCGATGATACAGCAGACTAAACAAATGTAGAAACCAGACAATTCTACTAAGAAGTAAGAATACTGCTTGAAGAAAGAAACAAAGAAGACCAAGAAAAAAAAACGCACCAAGGTTCATTCGTATAAAAGTCTTCTAAGAATCTTTAAGTAAGAGCATAACTGTTGTAAATACTTATTGAAAGAATTTCGTAACTGACTTTAAGCTGCCACTGTACGCGTTTCACGTAAACAGGTCCAAGTAAATGTTTAAAGTAAAAAAGGTTTCCTATTCTCAGCACAAGAACACGCTGAACGGTTTAAATACCAAATTTTCACATTTCAGATCTACTGACATTTGAATACAACTTTCTCAGATTGTTTTTTTTTTGTTTCTTATCTGCAGAAGATATTTCAAAGCCAATAATTAGTGATTAAATGATTAGTGCCTGGATGTACCCTTGCATATCCACTATTCTAATGTGTTTACTATAAGATTTTACCATTAAATGATAAACTATAGAAATTCATTGCGGGCTCTGTGGTTAATGCTATGTAGTCATTAATGTAACTACTTAAGTAAATAAACGTGTACGTGCATACTCAACTAGCGGAAGGGAATTCACTAGTAACGCAAGTTGAGTAAATACACAAGTACAAGAGTTTAGTCAATAGAGGAGTACACAAGAAGCATGTCAATTAATATTTAAAAATTCAAGTAAACACACAAGTATGCAAGTAAATAAGTAAAAACAGCGGTATACAAGTATTAAATTAAATAATTACAAAAGAAAGCAAATTTCATAAATACTGAAGTACCCAAAGTAAGTAAAAATTAATGTATGCAAGGACTGTATGTAAATTAAGTACATACAGAAGTATACAAGTAAATTAAATAAAAGCTGAAGTTCCTAAGTATATAAATTACGTAAATACAGAAGAACACAAATTACATAACTTCCATACATTTGTATTTATGTAACTTTCAGACAAACTTGTCTGTAAATACAGAAGTGTCAATTAAGTAACTAAATGCAGAAGTATGCAAGTTACATAAAAACTGAAGTATGCAAATTATGTAAAAACAGAATACATAAGTAGGTAATAAGTAAAAACAGAAGCATGCAACTTAAGTAAATACAGTGAAACCTTGGATTGTGAGTAACTTGGTCTGCGAGTGTTTTGCAAGACAATCTAAAATTTGTAATAAATTTTAACTTGATAAAAGTGCGAGGTTTCAAGCTTTTGGAAAAAAAAAAAAAAAAAACTCAAGCCACCCACATCGACCGCAAAGTACTTGCAAAATGTTTGCATTTGGTACGACTATCGCGTATCCATTTGATCCATCACGTATTCATGGGCGGCTGGTGCAATACCATTACCTACTGGACCGGAGCAGAAGTTTGGCATATATTTAAAAAGCTTTGGACAAATCAACAGCATTGCAGTGTTAATGTATGAAAGTAGCCTGATTTCTCTTTTAGCTGGTCCTTGAACGTTTTCTCCAGCTCAACAGCATTGCTTTTTGGAAAAGCTTATGTCTCATCGAATGAGAGCGGCTGCCACTTTAAGAGCTATTTTTCACTCTTCTCAGGCTTTACAAACTCTAGTCGCGTCTCATGGAGGGTATTGTAGTGTAGCAGTGGAGTCTTGCCTCAATGGAGGCAATCCTTTATAAATAGGAGAGGCGGGGAGAAAAAAAATAAAAACGTAGGTGGTCCACTTTAGATGGCATTCAGATTGACCTTCGCTGGAGAAACAGTCGTTCAATGATCTTTATTCAACATGTGCGATAAAACGAACTAAACAGAAGGGAAATTAAAGCTCTGGGAATATTATATTATAAGAACTACTGTTTAGTAACCGGGGGACACGGATACCACAAGAGATTCTCACGTGTTTCTGGTGGATCACGTTTATGCAGCAGGCACCCGGAAATCGTTTAACGGAGGCAGTTACCCGTGCTGTTGCTGGTGGTGTGAGGGCTAATTATTTGCAAGGAAGGACATGAGGACGCGTTCGTTTCCAAACCAGGCCCTGCGGACAGTCGAGCTCGTCAAGGAGAGACAGCAGCAACCCGGCACCGAAATCAAATTAGACACTGCGACTAAAACTGAGACCGGTGTGCTCTTTATAACAAACGCGAAAGACACATCCGGTACTGTGGCATGTTCTCATGTTCTCACTGTACTGCTCTACTACTGGACAGGATGCAGTCCAGTTCTGGGTGGGTGGAAGAGCACTTACTGATGAATATAACGACCTCCTGATGTGTTGCTAATAATCTCAAAATAAATTTAATTACTCTAAGTGACGAGGAAGGTCAGAAGAAACATCATTCGTCTATACACCTCAATCCGAACGGAATGACTGAACAATTAGTTGACCGGAATAAACCTTTAAAAGGGAAGGAGTGGACCGCGGCATTCCTTATGCAGAAAATAGCCTTTAATTATAAATAATATTAGATGATCAATAAATATTATATATAAATATTATATATAAATATTATTATGCTTGTCCATTAGGGCATTATATGCAAGTGCGTAATGCTAAGCAACTTCGCTATTACCCCTGAAAGACATTCGGTATGTCGGAAATAACTTCAGTCAAGCAGAACAATTAAAAAGCTGCATATTCTGACTGAACTATTAGCCAGGGATGGAAATCTCCCGGGACCAAATTTCAGGTTTTATTGTCATATGCACAGTAAAGAAACATGTCCATCCGTCCTCCTCCTGTATAATGAAATTCTGTCATTGCTGTCCTCAATGAATGCCACACAAATGAAACAAATATAGGTATAGAAAAGAATAGATAAGAAGAAAAAAAATTATAATAATAAAATATTAAAAACAGTTTTAAAAGGAGAATAGGAACATATATACTGTAAGTTAAACAGTCCATGGAGTCCAAAGTCCATACCAGTCGATACGATATCACGATCCTCGAGTACCGGTTTGATTTGTATTGCGATTTTAGTAAGCATCATGATTACAATTCTGAACTAATTTAACAGATAATTCACTCCTACCACACAGGATGCTGTGCTGCCTGACCATGTGTGAGGAACATGTAGGATTATAGAGGGATTATCACCTCAAAGCCTAATATTTATATCAATTAAATTGACATTTTTTAGAAATAGTTTATGGAGTCAGTGTGGTGATACACGATCAGCTGTGAAAAGGAAAAGTTATACGACACTGAATCGATTTTTCCACTCATCTCTGCTATTAGCACTCGAGTGCACGATGCCCTGTTTAGGATCATCAGTTGATTTGTGATCTAGAAATTCATTTATACAGATTGATTTACCAAGCCTTTCATTGCCCACTGGCATACTTCGGGCATACTTCGGGCATGCTCCGTGGCGTTGAATCTCAAACACTCGGCCTATGTGAAGGTCACGTCATCGTTCACGTCTGGCTCTGAGAGCACGTAGAGTGTGCGACGCTCTCCGCCTTCCGTCATACATTACACGCACATGGCCACCCAGGTGGCCGTGCTGCGCTACGGGCTCAAAACTAAACGAATCAGCGGGAAACCGAACATAAGCGAGAGCAGAGATGAAGTGAAAAAAGAAACGGAATGGAGCTGCGTTAATGAGACATCGTGTGTGTGTGTATGTGTGTGTGTGTATTTCTTGATTAATTTGATTTGCTCATCGTGTGTGCGTGTTTGTGTGTGTGTGTGTGCGCGCACATGAGTGCAGCCTGTATCCTGATGTGTGCAGTAAACAGTGCTGACCCCGTTTCTGATCTTATTCCTTTTTCACAGAACCTCATACAAGCCATTTTCCCCCGCAACTAATATTTTCTCCTCTCTGCTCTGTTTGCAGGGGGGGGCCTTGGTGACAGCTCTGACAGCTAGCGTGTCCCTATCTGTTTGGGTCTGTTCGAGCGTTACCCGAGAGACGCGGCGTCAGGGAGCTGTCCGTGAGCTGTCCGTGAGCTGACACCGAAATAACGGAGTAATCAAACAGAGGGGAATGAATAACAGATTTCCCATTTCGCGGCAAACGTTTTCAAGACGGTCCAGGAAGTCGGTGTGTTACACAGAGAGCAGTCCGATACGGAGTTCCACCATAACGGCCGGTAGTGGAGAAGTTTTGATAGTGGAGAGAACTCACAGAGGTTACAGCACAGAGGTCTTCCTCTCAGCCAGCGGTGTGCTGGTTCTGCTCCAGAGTCTGGCTAAGAGACCCATTTCACACCTCACAAAGCTGGGCTGGTTATCAGGAACTCTCTTACTAATCGCCTCTCGCCATCAGCCAGATCCGTATGAGTGGTGAAAAACCCTTGCCAGGATTTAGCATCACCTCATTTGGCCTTCAGAGCACATTAGCTGCTAATGTCATATGACAAAAGTAGGTTGTTTTTTTTTAACCTTGAGGTAATCACAAGCTATGTGCGTTGCCTTGCCCAAGCTTTAGGGGATTACATCAGAGCCACGGCAGATGATTCTCCTCCTAAACTCAGCCATCTGAAATAATAGAGAATCACATGGCTCTACACACATTTGAACAGAGACTCAGCTCCCAAGACCAGAAACAGATTTGTCCAAATTTTACTCTCCTTCCATTTGCCTTCTATCGACAATTCACAGCGCATTTACTTTGTACAACTTTAAACACACAAAAGATATTAAAAATACATAGTGGAACACATTTCAATGTTATAACAACAGGCTGCGATATTGTTTTCATGAATCCCACCTTGGACTGCACTACACACACACACACACCGCCATTTACGAGTCTGCTTAATTTGCATGCATATCACATTTCCAGAAAGACGAACACGTGGCTTTGTGGGAAACACCGACCAAACCACAGTGGAGCCGGCATGAACGCATCACCTCGTACACGCAAATACAGTACACGTCCTTCTATGTGGAGTGTGAGAAAGAAAACGCCACATCTTAAAAACAATCATGATATCATGTGAGAACGGTGTGATTACATCGATGATTCAATTTAACTAATATTTTATTGGTCAATTTGATTTAGTGAATTGATGGTTCCGTTTTATACTTAAATTATTATAGATGAACTTACAAAAGTCAAAGACTGTTTTTTTGGAGGGGAAAAGAAAGAAAACCTATGAATTTTGCCAACAAAAAATCTTAAGTAATTGCAACATACTGTCATTTTACAACATTATCATTAATACCACCAGCTAATGGAATGTGCTGTGGAGCAGATTAACAGAGTAAAGAAAACGATTGTATCGCTTAAGAAAAAACCTGTAAGAAATATAGGAGCTTGACACAAATCAGACAGTAAGCGTTTGTGCTACTGAATCAAATTGAACATCAGTGTCCTAAACTCCATTCGACTCGACAGTCCACCTGTGATTCACGTTTTTCACGCTCTCAGTAAGTCATAATGAAGTTGACCAGAATTACCTGCTTATCTTTATGAGCGCATTAAAATAGATTCCACTTCCTTGCCTAGTCAGCTTCCGAGCGTTCAACTTGCCCGTTGGTGTAGTGAATGAGTTTATTCACACGTCCATCCGTGTGTCTGTATTTGTGTCAATGGCATTATCAGCGCTGATGGTCTAAAGAAACAAACCTCGAATCAGGCTTCATCCCTCATCAGATCCCTTTAACACCATTCCTCATTAGGGGCATCCGGGTATCCTTATCAAATCCTCCGAGCATGGTGTAATTAGTGCAAATCCACATGAATATCTACTCTAATCCTTCCCATGCTGTCAGCTTGACTCCCCCCCCCCCAAACTCAGGAATACTACCCTGTCCACTAAATCTCCATCAGTCCAATTCTGCTTGAGGGCCAGTTTTTGCTTTCTTCTTCGTAAGTACACACTTAAGGACTGCGCCTTTGAGAGCACAATGACCCCAGCTATGAGAAAATGGCTTGTCTGACTGCTAGCCCAGCACCTTGATAACACTGAAAGTTAAGTATCAGCACTTTAAAAATGGAAGACAGACTTTTACACTTACTCAGGGCTTCAACCATGTTTGATGCTACAGTATGTTGGTTTCTTGAATACAGACTGAAATGGAGATCGCTGTCCCTACCCTACGTGAGCCGTGTTGAAGCTAACGCAATATGACGATTCACTTCAAACCTTGGTTTCATCTGCCCTACAGCCAGGAGGATGCCAAGAGCAGTCTCTTGAGATGCCACGGTCACTGAGTGCTGCTGCTCTATAACGCTCATGCTTTACCGGACGCACCGACTACTTGTATGTTTAGGAGTCTTTTTTTGTGTTTATATCTTGTTGCTTTATTTCGCTGAATTATTGCCAAGAGGACACAAGGGAACATGGCAGAATGCTTCGTTTTGCGCTTTTGGTTCTGTTTATTTAATGCTGACCGTGCTTTGCTTTTCTTTTTAACAGTCCTATGATTGATGAAGACTGTTATGTGCATAACAATTGGCCCACCTGTTACTAGACCAGAGGGACACTTTTCTTACCACCTCACCTTGTAAAGTCCCAAAACATCAACAATAAACTGTCTGAATCCCTGATTACATCCGAACAAGAAACCTAATGGACCTGTGTCGTAGCGTAATGAAGTGTGGACATACAATGGGCTTCTTGAATATTCGATGAGAAACTGGAAAGTAACGACAGCCTTTATAAGACTTTGCGGTCCTACGGAAAGTGAATCTTAGAGCCTAGGAATTAGGTTTAAACAAAAGCCGAAGAATTACGCCTTCGGTCAGTCCGGTGTAAAAGTTTGGAGCTTAAAAATAAGCCATTCTACGTAGACCTGCCTGTCTAATTAATTGCTGGCGAAATGCCCTTGGCGGCAGGATGCTGAAGGGCAAACTTTATGCTGACTTTAATCTCAGAGTGGATGGAATCCTAATTAGCCGTGATGAGTATTTGCATGTGCCTCCTTGTCTGAGCTGGCAGATCCAGACTTCAAGCTTCGAGACAAGACAAATCAGACCCTCTAACATTTTATCGGTAGGGGCATGGTGTTTGCTGAGACTAGCCAAGGTCATTACCAGCCTGTTCAGGCAGATATACTGGTGCTTGGCATATACTTTCAAACCAGTTAACCACTGCACCAAAGAAACCCCCAAGTTATTCATTAATTCATTCAATCTAATTAGCTTGCCGTGCACTCTTGAGGATTTGGAACACTGGCAGTACGAGCGTCTATAACTAATTATTGTCAAGATGGTATTCAACTGCAGGAAACCTCGGAAGCATACGCATCATTGCATCTTCTTTATTCTGGCCCTGTTCGCTCTTCGGCAGGAGTCTGAATAATGATCAGGAGCGTGCATCTATCCAGAGGCTGGTGACAGGACGCAAGGGTCCACTGGATTGTGATTGGATGTAGAAGGATACCCTTCCACAACACATTATTTTAGTAAATAAACACTACATACAGCAACCAATGGTTTCTGAACACCAGATCATGTTCTTGTTCCAACCTCCACTTCATGGTTTTCCCGCAGCCATGACGGTCTTAGTCGTTACAGAAAGCCTGGGGTGTCAACTGTAAAACTTTATCCCAAAAGTTGTACAATGGGGATGAAGTCAGAACTCACTGCAGGCCACTTAACCATTTCTTCCCGACCAAAAAAAAAAAGTCCTCACTCTCACGCCCCTCTCTTTGTGCACTGCTATGCTGGAATACATTTAGGTCTTTTAGTTGCAGTGAAGGGAAGTGAATAGTCTATACAAAAGTGTGTGCTTCTAACGGATTGGAAAAGAACCGCATTTGGGAGCTGCTCAGGTTACCGCACACACTTTTGTCCGTATAGTGTTTTGCACCGAACCTAAACACTCCTGGACAAAACAATAAGCATCATGGGCCAACGCCGATATCAACAAGTTGCACATTTGAAGGAGCGCAATATAGCATGAAAGTTGAGTATAATTTTCTGGTCGGACTCCAAGAGTAAACACCTCAACTGGAACGGTCGGACACAATCCGGTCCGACTGGAATGAATTTTTAATCGGATTGAGTGCGGTGTCCTGTAAACCTTTGAAAATCCATTCAGTAGGTAAAATACTGTCCATGTAAACACTTGATCCGATCGTTTCTCTCTTGTCGGAATAAATACATTCTTTCCGCACGTTCGCTTCCCCTGGAGGTAATGAATAACAAGAAGAAGATGAAGTTTCCTGGCTCTCCTTTTTCTTGACATTTAAATAGGTTGGTTTAAGAGGGAACGAGCGTAAAGGGTGAAACATTACCCTCTCCAGGAGGTGGCCTATTTAATTCAGGACACCAGCTTTACCAGACCCTGGCATATTTCCTGAGTATTTTGATAAGAACTAATCTACTGACGATACAAACTGACATTTTTACAAGCCGTGACTGGTTGTGGTGACGGGCTGGAATGCGGGATACGATTCCTAGGCTTCTTATCCTGCAGTTGTGGCTCATTTGGCGGATCTTACAAACGTTGTTGTTTTTTTTTTTAAACTCTACTGACTGATCCTTTTACACTGCAAGGCAACAGGCCATGCAATCTCAGCAGATTCAAATCAAATACCTTAAAATATACTGTATAAATATGTGTTCTGGATGTATTTTGCAGCTCTTTATATACACCACTATGGAACACATCTGGAACTGCTGTACTGTGAAAGAGTGAAAGTTATTTTTCCACTTGTTTACTAGCATTCCAAGCTGCTCGTTTCTGACACATAGGAAAGCAGCAGCTGATGATGATGACAAGCGGAGTGTAAATATGTGGGCATTCAGGTCCAGCGGGAGACGATGCGACCGCAGAGTGCAGCAAGCGAAGCAGCAGGGGTAATGCATTTGTTGTTGTTTGTGCGCTGCTGAAAAAAAAAAAAACACCGTCCATTTCGCAGCATTTAGTCGCTTCATTTGCGGTAGTGTTCCTGTTAGTGATGGCAACCCGGTGGTGTTTTGCCTGAGGGGTTTGACAAGGACTTGTCACCCTGCACCTGATGAAATTTCTTTCCGTGTGATGACTTGGAAAAAGAAACCGAATGTTTCCAATTCCCAAACTTTTTATTTTTTCCCAGATCGTCTTGTGCTGATTTTTCAGAGGTAGTTGGAGAGTGAATTTTGTAAAGACCTGGCAACCCTGCATACTGTTCAACATGTAGCCAGACAGATCATTTTTAATTAACTCTAATTTTCACTCCTTCTCCAAACAGGATGATTCAGTGTCTTATGTTAATGAGTTACTTTCAACTCCCGACCTTTCACAATACAGCAAAAAGCAGGCAGAGGGGAGGAAATTGAAAAACTACAAAACTGGAGCAAGGAGAAAGAAAAAAAAAGGCAAGGAATTTCTTTATAGTCTGGATTAAATTTTAAGTCAAATGTCCGTTTAATAATACGCTAGAAAAATCATAATAATGGTTAAGAATCCTGAACACTCCCATTACAGCTTTTATAGAGGGATCGTGATCTTGTATGGCTGCATTTCGAGCTCTGTAATTCCTAATGCAATCATGAACTGTCTGGAAAATATAGAACTTTCAGGTTATTTATGAATAAACTAATAAAAATTGTGAAAAGTCTCCAAATACAAAATTACCCTGACCTCTGCTGCCTGTCCATGTCACAAAGGTAAATGAAGCTGATACACTGCCGGAACACAATAAGCGGTCGTGACCTCTTGTACAGGAGGCCGATGTTTACAAGACCTTCTGCGCCTTGGCCTGTTGGTGTTTCCCCGGCGGAGGAGACCCCCAGCCAGCAGGGAGGACAAGCACGACTTTTAATGAACCATCTGTTTTACCTAGGGAGGATTACTGTTCACGGTTTCACCACTAATCAACAAATCGAGTTTGAAAACGTCCACAGATTTTTTTTTTTCATTCGTCATCGAAGCAGTCTGATGAGGATTTAACGGCACTTTGTGACACTGACGATATGTTCACACTTTTGTAGTTCTCTTGGTCCGGACCAAAGCGTAAAATGATTCACAAGTCTTGGTTGTGGTCCGTTTTTAACGTTATAATAACAAAATAACCACCTGCACCAGAGTTCGAGTGTGAACACACCTGAACACGCCTTTAAATGCCAACATGAAACTTAAAAGCTGCTTTAATTGATTTGTGAAGTAGATGAGTAATTGTTTGTGCCAATACTGATATTTATTATTATAAATTACAATATCCAGGGCTACTTCAGAGTAAAACTTTCACGCACATTTGATACAAACAGCGCACTGATAACTGATGTATGAATGAGGGAAAGAAACGAAAAAGAAAAAAAAAAGATTTCACAGCGCTGCTCCAGAACCTGCAGCTGCATCCATCGGCACACGCCAGCAGAGTTGTTCTGCAGTGCTTGAGAAACAGGTCGTCCTTGAAGCTCGGCATAAATCAAGACTTTGGAAAGACGGAGGAGCTTGTGAGCGGCGTGCCTGCCAGGGAAGTGATGCACTTAATTAAGTAGTGTTTGCTGAGGTGGGTGTGCTTTGAAAGGCCCTTAATGGAAGAGTAATGCTGCTGAAAAACAACATTGCAGGCGGGGGGTTGGGGGTTGGGAGGTGGGGGTAAGCCAACCGAGATAATGAAAAGAGGTGTCTTCATAAAGACAGTTGTGTACTGTTGTTGTGTAACCTCACTACACGGGAGTCAATACAACTCTGCCATGTGTCCAGGTTTAGAGAAGCAGAGGGGGTTGGTTGTAAGAGGAGGTTCTTCGGTTGAACCGGGGGTGTTGGACTGCACCCACACGGCCGTTTCTGGACCCGGTTTAAAACCCCTGGCTTAAATGTTCCCTGTGGCAGACTCACAGTCCTTTGTGTGTGTGTGTGTGTGTGTGTGTGTGTGTGTGTGTGTGTGTGTGTGTGTGTGTGTGTGTGTGTGTGTGTGTGTGTGTGTCTGCGCACCCTCATTGGTCTTGTGCAAAAAGAAAGAAAAGAACTGGAAAAAGAATTCTGAGCAATGTTTTGATCTGAGTATTTGTTTAGCTTTTACAGATTAAGACAGAAAAAGCCTCCATTAGTGCCATTACGGGAAAACTCTCGGCCCTCCGGTGCCACCATTAAGCTGATTAGTTATCTAGAACACCACTTCATAACTTACGTACTACAGGGATTTTTCCAATTGTTACATTTGCATTAGTTGAACACTGATGCGCTGTACTTTATCCATTTCTAGTTACTTGACAAACAAGTTACCGCTCATTATGACGCTATACACAATTGTTCCCTCACCAGCATTTTTGTGCTCCCAAGGGTAAAAAAAAATAGACACAACTTGTCATGTTAAGGAGAAACTGTATGGGGGTGGAGGGTTGGGGTATACAAGGTCAGTCTGAAAAAAAAAGAAAAAAAAAATCCAGTCATTGTTAACATAATATATAATATGGTTTACGCAACATCAATGTGACCTGGCCGCCGAAGAGAGTGGACTGGAACGTACATGTGTGAATAATGGCGACCTCACTGTCCTAGTTAGTGGGGCACTAGGTGGCGTTCTGTGAGTCAAGTCAAGTCAATTTTATTTATATAGCGCTTTTAACAATTGACATTGTCGCAAAGCAGCTTTACACAATAAAAAGAAGCAAGTTTTTATGCAATGTGTGTGAATCAAGATAAGATTGGATTGTCCCTGATGAGCAAGCCGAGGGCGACGGGGGCAAGGAAAAACTCCCTGAGATGGTAATAGGAAGAAACCTTGAGAGGAACCAGACTCAACAGGGAACCCATCCTCATCTGGGTGACAACGGAGAGCAGAGATTGATCAGCATAATAATGTTTACTGGAAGTTCAGTGTAACAGGAGATGTGTTAAAATTAAAATTAAAAGGAGTCCAGTTTGAATCTGAGGCTCAGGTAGACAACTGAAGTCCCAGGTCCCCAGAGCATCAATCGATGATAGGACAGTCTTAATGGAACCATCCCCAGCCACCATACGAATCCAGGCAGACCACACGGGGCATCCATGCGACGAGATCTCCAACCAGAAGCAGGACTCCAGGACGGGTTAGACGGCTCCATGTGAGCATGTGTACCGTGTGTCTGTCGCCTTCAAAATAACGGAGCGAGTAGCACAACAAATCTGCATCGAATTTTGCTTTACATGGAAACTATTCTGATGACCGTTCCTTGGAGAAAAATTCTGATTCACATTCAAGCAAGAATCGTGCTGCTCTAGCACAAACGATTATCAAAGAAGGTCGGGAATCTGTTGAAAGTGAACCGTTCTGGAAGTAAAACACCTGAGAATGTTAAATGCATCTGACAACAATATTTAAAAATATAAAAGTTAAAACATAAATCACCACCCAGTATCCTGAACTGGTTTATTATAGCTCTCTCTTAATAATGGCAGAACTGCCAAAGCTCAGCATTGAGTGGGGGTGGGGGGTGGGGGGGTCCTCTTGATATATGAGGTCACAATAGAGGGAAAATCTAATTTACTTTTTTTAAGGCACAACCATCAGGGAATGCATATTAGCTTTGTATTATAACGAGCACATAAATATTAAATGTCTGATCTGAGGCTTGAATTCGTCTCAGATCTGCTCTTAAAGAAAATTCCTCAAATGTTCCGTGGTATAACATGAAGTAATTAAATCATTTCTGCAACATGCCAGGGTTTGTCTTGAGTCACGTCTAGGCTAGAGCTTAATCACACAAGCCGCATACTCGTTCCTCCACTTTTCACCCAAATGACGGTGCAGTTTCCTGTTCCTTTGCTCGGGTTTAGATCATTACACACAAACAGACCTCAAACGCGGCTTGTGCACTACATTAAACACGAGCTAATAAAACGAGATGCTCCGCAAGTACACGCATCGGCTGCTCTTAATACAACCGCTTCTCCCTTTACAAGCTCTTTTTATTGTTCGAATTACCTACAGGATCTGTTAAGGCAGAGAAATTACAGAGAGAGCAGCTGAGCGCGGAGAACCCCAGGGACAGGAGCGGACCAACAATGCTCTAAACGAAAGAAGAAAAGTGGATATAAACAGAAACGGGGAAAAAAAGAATGAGATGTTGACAAAAAGCTAAAAATCTCTTGAATTATTTAAGCTTTTTGCAAAAAGAGCACATCTATGTCACGGACTCGGGCTCTATAGATTGTGTACATCACCTCAGGTGACTGTCGTGGTCATACAGTCATATCATTAGACAAAAACAGCAATGTGTATGTCCTAACCGAAGCTGCCACATTTATTTAAAGGGAACCCGCTATTCAAAAAGTCTTTAGTTTTTTTTTGTTGTCATTTTTAGTCATTTAGATTTGTAATGCATTCAGTTTCCAGTAAGTGTATACACAAAAAAAGTGAAATAAATCACTGCTTTTGTTGTCTTTATTTGTTTGTTTGTTTATTTTTTTCCCGATTTTCTCCCTAATTTAGTTATGTCCAATTCCTTCCCGCCACTAGGGGGCTCCCACATTAAGGCTACTACAACCACTCAGCCGGGAGGGCCAAAAACTATCGCGCGTTTCCACCGAATCACATGACGCCATCCGACTGCCTCTTTTTGAACTGCGCGCTCATGTACAGGTGGAGGCGGCGTAACACACTCAGCTTGCGTGAGCTCACAGACGCCCCTGATTGGCTGGAGAGCCGTGATTAATGTGGGAGCACTAAGTACCTCTCATCCCTCCCATCTGAGCGCACTCGGCCAATCAGCTCCCTCTAGACCTCCGGCTGCAAGAGGTTACAGCATCAGCTGGAACTAGCGATCCCCAGATGATGGGGCGAGCACTTTACCACTGCGCCACTCTGAGGCATTTTTTTATTTTCAATATTCATAATGATCAAAAATTATTTTGTATAACAACTTGCTGCTTAGCTCTGCCTCCAATTCTGAACAATGACCAAGTGGTCGCAGTGGTGATTTGAGGATGCAGTTCCTCAAATGACCACTAGGACCAAATGTGTCAATCTCCATAGAGCCCAATGTTAAAATGTCAACCTTCACAAAAGTTTTAAACAGGTTTGCAGCCTGTAGCAAAAAAATTAAGTGAATTTTTATGCAACTTAAGTCCGTTAAAATTCCGTTACGACATGAAGCGATGCATTATAAGAGGGGATCGTAAATTTCAGTGTCGGCTGCGTTGCAGACGTCAAATCGCTAGCTGTCTGTAATGGGTTACTTTAGCTAACAGGCTAACTGGAATCGCTGTGGTTTAACTTGCCACAAGAAACGTAGGTGGTGACGCGCTGCGTTGTGTCGGGTATGGCTTACTGGTTTCATTCAAATGCAAAGTAATGTTAGCATATACAGTAAATTCAGGTTAGCCACCTTAGCATTTTAGCTGTTAATAAATATCTGGCTAGCTTGCGAAAACTGAGGCAAGTAGGCAGGTGCCAACAAACAGCCTTTATTGATTCATTATTAAAACATCCAACGCTTGTGTGCCTTCCTGCTTCATCAGCTGTGGCTATGCAGGTCAGAGGATGAGATTGGCGCGTGCTACGCACTCACATATTTCAGAGGAGATCGACAGCACTGATGACGTTGCATCTAAACAGCGATCCGCTTCCGTTCTCTGGTACGACTGGCCTCCGTATCGGATTCGATCTGTGCCCAGTATGCTGTATCGCTCTCTTCAAGATCTCTTCAAACAGACTCGGGTACGGTTCCCGCGCCTGGGACGATTGCGTTCTCACGGATCATAATGAACAGGACTTCGGGGTCGCGTGTGCTCGAAATCGATCATGGGACGGTAACGTGAAAACGGCCTGTGTGATTTTATTTAACAGAGAAAAAAAATCTATAAGCTTTCTGTATAAAATATGGAATAAAAGATGATAAATGGAAGCTATGAATGTAAGCAGTGTAACCCAACTTTCTTGACTTGTCTGAATCTTCTTCAGTCTCCCTCTCTGGCGGTGGGTAAAAAAAGACGGGCTACARTTGAGTTTGCAATCGTATTTATTTCGGCCAAAACGGCAAGACAGTATACAACTTTTTTCATGTGCTTCTCTCCCCGTGTCGCACTCTCACACGTCCCCCAGGAAACCCAAAGCAGGCAACCCGAGAGTTCCCCTCAACACAAGCAACACAACTACCACACATGCAGGGACACAGACAAAACAACAACGTGCTGCACATAATCAAACACATTAAATACACAAACTAAGGTTACAGCAGTAACAGGAAATTTGCAGACTTTCAACTTCATTAAATATAACTATAAAAGAATTTGTAAAAAAAAAAAGTGGTGATGCTGCAGTAAAAATCAGTGCTGGGGATAATTGCAACTGCGCTACATGTCAGACTGCCTCACATGGCTTGATTGTTGATTATAATAACAGTGTCTCTAATGATTTATTGTTATTCAGCAAACATCTTTCAAAAGGCTTACTCTTCTGAGCGTTACACAAGGATTCACCTTCGTTAGACGAACAAGCTGAGATAGGATCCAAAACCAGGTGCATTACTGTAATGTCATTATTCCTGTTGAAACGGGTCAGGCGGCGGTATCCATATAGGAAGTAATGCAGGGATAGTGTTTAGTGCTTGTTAGACTTTCAAGAATTGACTTACCTCACCAAAGCAACCGTAGATAAATGAGGATAGTGTTGTTTTTGGTTACACCCTTTTTCCTTTTTTTTTTTTTTGATTGTCCAACAGCTCGTTCTTATCAACCAGTAAATCGGTTTCACTTCGCTGCTTCATTCCATCTTATCTCCTACCTTGTGAGGACACGTTGCAGTGGTATAATACCTGTATGTGTGTGTGTGCACGTGTGTTTGCGCTTTATATCTTTCAGTTCTTAATTTCATTAACGCACCATCCAGATGGAAGGCGATGATGGTGGAGCTTTGTGCAGTAAAAACATGCAGGTTCGTTTAGTTCCATGTTAATTCGCTTTCACGCTACGCTTGACACACGCTATCACGAGGTAGCACGCTATTCAAAATGAGGCGGGAGATAGTGAGGAATAAGTCAAAGTCTCACACGCGCGCACACAAACACCAGCCATAAAATTTTTTTAAAAATCCCTTTGCCTCACTGCGCGACATACCGGATTCAGCAAAAGGGGAACGGCATTGTGCATAGAAATCATTTCTCCTCCTCGAGCACACTTATTGATGAGCTCTAATGCTTTCTATAAAGCGGTAGGCCACTTCCTTCACTTCCTCTGCTGCAGGCCATGGTCGAACATTCCTGAACATTTACAAAAGTGCACCGCAAACAAAGTGAAGCCTTGGAGGCCAGGAACAAAGCTTTCATTGTTTTGCCTCTGCTTGAGAGACACAGATTTGAGTCACACACACACACACACACACACACACGGTCAATACACAAACGCAGGAACGCAAGCTCCCCATTTGTGATCTTCAAATACCTCAGACAAAACATCCATGACTGGTTTCAATCAAGACTAAATACATTTTTTATTGACAAACTAAACACGCACCTTGCAAGTTTAAAAAAGAAAAAAAAAGAAAAAAAAATGGGCCAAGCTGGACAAAACACCCGCAAGCTGCTGCTAATGCACTGAACACTTTACATCCGGGACGGGATGGAAATACAATTCTTATTGTAGTCTGTGCGATAACTCCAGCTTACTGACGATACCCGCTTGTAACGCACTTTTTCCACGATCTAAGTCCAACTGCAATCGTATACATTCTTCTATATTTGTATCGCGATGATCTTTTTCGGTCTTATTCTTACAACACATGCTGTTTACTGCTGCTGGTCTGAGAGCCACCAAACGAATTTTGGTTGTATAACTTCAATGACAGAAAAAATCTCTTACTTACTTTTCAAATGTTGATTAAATTCAAATTCAAATTTTTATTTGTCACACACACATTCATACACAGTACGATATGTAGTGAAATGCTTAGGCGACTGCCCGTGACCTTAGAATAGAAAACTATATTTTAAGAGTATTTACACAAAAGATAAAAGATATAACAAGAA